>JASDQU010687870.1:66689-78972 GCA_032191745.1 Picea mariana
TATATACTGTTCTTCATCATAACTTCCATTTCTTCTACTTGATTGCTTCTAGTGGGTTCAAACCAATATGGTAGTCTTGTGATTCTTGGTATAATGTCTGGTTGTTCTGGCTTTTCTTTCTCTCTTGGAATCTTCATGTTCTTCCTCATGTTTCTCTTTAGCTCTTAGGTTCATGGAGTTTTCTATAGATTCCATGCCCCAAAGATTCCAACTTCTTCCTTTCATCATAGGATCATGGATGCAAATGGACAACCAAGGATACTTTAAGGCTTCTTTTCGAACAAGACTTCTTCTCAAGTCAAACTGAACAAATGTTGCTTTTCATGGCTACTACTTTCAATGGGAACATAGATACTTCATAATCCTCAATGGATCATATTATTTAGGATTATATCCCTCCTAATCCTTGCTTCATGCATGAATGCATGCTCTTCTTTTGAAATTTTGTAATCATCTCTCTCCCTCTATGATAGTCCACACTTTTGTCTGCACACAAGTATTTTTCCAATTTCCTTTGTTTTGACTTCTTCTGGGTCTCTTCAAGTTTGATTCTGATTTTGGATTATTTGGCAATTGTTACTTATATAATAGCTTCCACAAGAATTGTTACCAAATATTGTCAACATACTTCATATTTTCATGTGTATTGCTTGACTTTTATTCATTATAATAACAATCTTTATACTTTTATTCTTCCATAGGCAATGCTTCCCATGAACATATTTTCTTCTAAGAAATAGATATACATGATATGTACATGAACTATGTAAACATGATATATACAAGGGCTTTGAAGAATATTGTTACCTTGACTTAGAAGAAGATGTCTGTTTTATCTTGCTTGACTTTCTTTGAGGGTTCCCTTTCTTCGTCAACTGTTGCTTCGTTTGTTTCTTTCCTTTTCTTTAACTCAGGGAAATGGTTCCTGCAGTGACCATATTTTCGATAGTTGAAGCATTGTATTTTTGACATATCCTTTTCTTGATTTGGTTTCTTCCTTGAGCCAAACTTCTTCGTATTCCTGAAATTCTTGAACTTTGCTGTGAAATCTTGATCACCGTATTTCTTTTGGGATTTATCTTTTGCGTTAATCCTTGATTCTTCTTGTGCACAACAAGTCCAAAGTTATTCAAATGTGGGATACTCCTTCCTTGTGTTCATGCTTGCAGAAAATGCATTCCATGTCTTGGGAAGACCATTGAGTACTATATTTACTAGTTCCTTCTCTGAAATGATTTCTTCAATAGCTTGTAGTTGATATCTTAACTGAGAGATTCTCACAAGGTATGATGTTATGCTGTCATCATTATTCATTTTCATGTCACATAGCTCATTCTTTAGACTCATTACTTCTTCAATGTTTATGACTGAGAAGAGCCTAGTCAGGACATCACACATCTTCTTAGATGAGTTAAGTTTTCATACACAAAATCTGAGGCTTTGTCTTCCCACAGATTTGAATGGTAGACATGGATGGGCTCAGGCTCCAATGGAGTCTAGCTCCAACTCATCAAGGGAAACGGTGTCAGAAAACACATGGCGTCCATGATATACAAGGACATAAAGAATGAAGCAATCTTTCCCCTCTCCCTCTGCGCTCAATACTCTGTAACTTGGCTGGTTAAACTATTAGACAATAGTTTAGCCTAGTCGAAGGAACAACCTTCGACGACCGTGTGAATTAGAGGCACCCACTGAAGGAAAAAATGTGTGGTGTCCTCTCTCCCATATAATATGTAGGTCATCATAGAAATATATTTGAACTGTGGTTCTAGAGAAGCTATTGAATGTATACCATTACTGTCCGCCCTGAACTTCGCAGGGTGTGAAACCCAATCTTTGATTAAACCAGACATTGTCTTGTCGTATTGCACACATTCCTTCAGTTTAAAATTCTTCAGGAATTTAGCATTGTAAAAAAATTCCGACACGGCTGGAAACTTGTACATAGCCTGCAATTGTTTGGGTCTAAAAGTCCCAATGGTGACCCTCTGCTCATTGACGATGGTTTTGGTTGGTATATCTACATGGTCTAATGCCCACCAGATCATATCATAGTAAGGGAGCAGACATGGCCTAGCCGCTACTTTATGCATTTGAGCCTGGACGACGATCTTATACTTGGTGATCAGGTCGTCTTTTTCATTCTCATTGGAATCATCAGAAACATCTACCAATTCGGACTGTAGAACCTCAGAAACATACGACCAGGTCCTGATAGAGTCGACACTTGCAGGTGAAGTATCAGAAACATTGTCTGAACCTATTCCTGAAACCTCAACAGTGGCTTTAGACGCTTTTCACGGGGCCATGGTGGGGGATTCTACTTTATCTCTCCTGCGATAACAATATGTATACATACATAAATTAATTCACTCTAGAAAGGTTTGCTCTGCGTAGAATAGAAATGAAATTTGTGACAACAGATAAAATATCTATGCCTTTGACCATTTAAAAATAGGTCGTCCTTAGGAACAGAATGATCAAATCATTCTTAAGTTGAGCAATAAAAACCAAATCCTTACTTGTCGATTCTCCTCGTTTCCAATTAATGTCCTAGATTTTGACAGTTCGTAATGCAAGTTGGCGCAAGGAAAGTTTAAAATTTCCTCGGAGACTGTCCATATTAATTTGTATTAAAACACTGGAAATGCTGGCTTAGCTTAATTAATCAGGCCTCTTTTAAATGTTAATTAATCTTTCGGCACTCGCCTCATCGGGAGCTTTCGCTTTAACCCTTTGAAACTCTAAGACCCGAGATTGCAATAATTTTCTTTGGTTAATAAAAAACGTAACCATGATTAGGCATTTAATTAATTATGTTGTTATTTATATCGTGACTTCATGACTCAGAGCTTCGAAGGTATAGCTTCCGGGAGGCTCGTATGGTGAGTTGCGAAATCGTGAGATCATGATGATATGATTTAATTAAATTGGAGGATAAAACCAGATTAAGTGTTTAGTTAATTATGTTTCTATTTTTATCGCGACTTCGCGACTCGGGTCTTTGAAGGTATAACTTTTGAGGGAAAACACGTCGAGTTGCAAATTCCTGACAGAGCTTAACTGTGGCTAAACTTTTTACCTCTAACATTAACCCAGGTTACTAAAACAAGAATCTCGCAGTTTCGGTTGTCGGGGTTACGACGATAAGACTTTTGGAGCTAGCAAACGCCGAGACACGAAATCCTGATGATTCTTAACTGCGGTTTAGAGTATTTTTACTCTCGGTAATGATCTAGGTAAAATTTTTAAAACTAGTTCACCGTTTCGCCCCTCGAGACTTGTAAACTATGTGATCTATAACTCCCAACATGCGACATCCCGGGGTAAAAAATAGACTCTTTTAAACGATAAAAGAAAGAAATAAATCTTACCTTAAGAGTATGATAACCATCGCTATTTGCGTGATGAGACTTCTGAGATTTTGGAAAAAACAAAGGAAAATATGAAAACCGGCTTTCGATTTCAAGCATTAAGATATGAAATTTTAAACAGGCTAAAAAAACAAAGGTGGCTCCAACATAGGCTCCAACTAGGGATCCCGTTTTCCTGTAAGACGGGAAGAACAATAGACAACGTGCCTATATTGGGTAAATCTAGTCAATGGCTTTAATCCAGCGAAAATGTTCCCTAGAATAGGATATCGAAAGGGAAAAGGACTTCTTTTTTTACCTTTGAAAAGATTCTCAAAACTCAGATACTTTTTAAACTCAACTGTAGTCCCCTTCACGAATTTCTCCTTCCCATTACTGAATTTAGGTCTGCATTAAGACAATCAAAACAGTTCTAGGATACCCAACAGATCTTGTGGCTATCGGCTTGCATCAAAAGAAGAAAATTATATGTTTTTAATCAGGAAGTCTTGTCTGAACTTGGGATGTAGATCATGTTTTAAAAAGAATTGGTTACCGGAGTAGAGTGATATTCATATATAACAACCTTACAGATATATCAGATATTGCATCACTGCCAGTGAGCCTGTTTAGTACCCCAGTGAAGTTATCTGGCCCTTTTTACTGAATTTCCTTTCACCACTTCAGAATATATTTATGCATTTAAATGCTGAGACGAGGGAAATCATTTCTGAATTTCCTTTCACCACCTGTCTTATAATTTGCTTTTTTAGAGAGTGAAGATGGGGGCAATCAGTTTATATGAGGGATGATATCTGTGTAATATTTTGCATTATAGTTCTGTCAACTTACTTTGATTACTCGGTACCAACCTTCCCTTAACACCTTCGTTCGCAGGGAAAAAGGGAAAAAATAACTTTTTGGGGTGTTCTATTTGAGAAAGCCTCAATCCTTCGAAACTGTTGAAAAACCTATAAAAGTCAGGATCACTTAAGCGTCACTTTTTTTAGCAAGGGACCAAGGAGTTGTGAAGACTAGCTTACTTTTCACAATCTGCTTTGAATATTTCGAGGTTAAAACATAATCTCTTCTCCCTACGTATGCGAAACCAGAAAGATGCTGGATTTTTCAAAAGGTAAACCTGAAAGCAGAAAAGGGTGATAGATAGAGATCTACGGACTGAAAAACGGGGGTAAAAAATCAAAACTGACTCTTGAAAATATTTTTCGGGGGTGCTTTACTTTGGGTGACTTATTCATTTCGTCTTATTCTTTCGTAAATGCTTAGCCATGGAAATGTTCCTTTATTTATTATTTCAGATGATATTGCCATATTCTTATGGAGTTATCTTGGTTTCCTTTGAGAACCCTTCAAAACAAGTCTTTTAGAAATTCTTCACCTTTATCTTACCGTTTCATTTTCTGTCCAAACTATCAAAAATCTTTTTTATCACCTGTTTAAGCCAATTTATTTTCAGATACATGACTTTCTGTGTACCTCTCCTGCTCGTTTTGTTTGCAGATGGAAACCTATAAAAAGACAAATATGAAGATTATCGAGGCTTTTTGAAAGTTGTCGAAAATTTGTGAAAGGAAAAGAAAATCAAAATAACAATGCATAATGAAATCTATATACATATGTAAAAAATTCTATATATGAATAGACAATTTTTTTTTTTTTTTTTTGGCGATTGCTTATGTCATATAATGCTTCAGGTAACACCCATTGACAGGGGCATTGAGGATTTCATCGTCTATATTTTCTAGTAGGAAATGATTTTTTCCTTCGAGAGCCGAGACTCTGAATGGCCCATACCAGAGGTGATCGAATTTACCATGTTTCATTGTTTCTTCCCTCCTTTCATCCCACCTTAATACTAAATCACCTGGGAGGAAATCTCTGTCCTTTGCCTTACGGTCGAATAATGCCTTCATGTCGTCTTGATACTTCTGCAACCTTTCATCTACTTCGACCCTGTGCTGTTGAACCTCGATTAGCTGGTTTATCCTCCTGGTGACATGATTAGGTTCTTCTTTCTGATCTTGCCACAATTTCATCACGGGGAGTGCTAAATTTATAGGTAACACTGCATCTATCCCATATACCATCTGAAAAGGGGAAATGCCGATAGAATTTTTAGTGCCTATGCGATTCGCCCACAAGGCGTACTTTAAATGCACATGCCAATACTTTTTTTTTTCATCCAACACTTTCTTAATTATATTGATCAGGCTCTTTTTAGATGACTCGACCAGTCCATTTCCTTGGGGGTAGTATGCTATAGAATGGTCAAGAACGATATTGTACTTTTGGCAGAAGATGATCATAGCCATAGATTTGAAAGCTTGGGCATTATCTGTGACTATCTTTCAGGGGCACTGAAATCTTGACAAGATATTGTCTTCTAAGAAATCTATTACCACCGAGTTAGTTGTCCTTTTGGTTGGAATGGCTTATACCCATTTAGTAAAGTAGTCTATGGCAGTTAATATCCACTTGTGTTGGGCGCTAGAATGTGGATTAATCTCTCCTATAAAATCTAGCCCCCATTGTTGAAAAGGGGATTCAGTTTTGACCGAAACTAAAGGTAGCGCCAGGAGTTTCTGTTTGCCTGCAAATATCTGACAAGGGTTACAGGCGTGGACCTTGGCATTAACGTTTGAGAAAATTTTTGGCCAGTAATACCCAACCCTCATAATTTTGTAAGCTGTGGCCCTCAATGCGTGATGTCCTCCACACACTCCTTCGTGAAATTCACTTATAACCCTTTCTGTTTCCGATTCGACTAAGCAGATTAACAAGAAACTGAGTGGGTGTTTCCAATATAGTTGATTTTCGGCAATACAATACTTAACCACATGAAGCTTTAAAGTCTTGGATTTTGATGGCGATAGTTCACTCGGGCATTTTAAAGTCAGCAGGTAGGATACTATGTTTCTGTACCATTCTGATGATATGAACTTCTCCTCGATCTTAATTGAATTTTTTCATTCGTCAAGATCGTTTATGTTCATGTCTTCCTCAAATTCCTACAGGCAGTTTATATCTAGAGCTATGAGATTTGATTCAGCCAAAAGTTTGGCCAGGCCTTGTCCCTTTATCACTTTATTAGGTTTGATTTCTAGGTCAAATTCTTGAATCTTGGCTAGCCATCGTCCTCTTTTCCCATCACTGTCTGGTTGTACCAAAATATCTTTCACAAAACTTGTAGGTATGTACGCGATTATCTTGGAGTGTAATACATATGTTCTAAATGCCTTCAATGATTTTACCATGGCGTACGCTTGTTTTTCTATTATATCATATTTAAGTTCTGCGTCTCTGAGGCTCTTGCTGAAAAAGAGGATTGGGTGTTCGAAACCCTCTTCATTTTTTTGGAGGAGCACTGCAACAATCGTGTGTTCGGAGGCAAACAAGAAAATAAGAAATTCTTTTAGATAATCGGGGCTTGCCAATACAGGTGCCTTGGCTATGACCTTCTTCATGTGTGTGAATGACGCTTTGGCCTCTGTTGTCCACTTTATTTCGCTGCTCTTTTTCAGCATATCTGTGATCAATTTTACAATTTCAGCGAAATTTGGGATAAATCTTCGTAAAAAAATTATTTTTCCTAAGAAAGATTGAATTTCTTTTACATTTCTAGGAATGTTTATAGTGTCTATCGCTTCAACCCTCTTAGGATCAATCTTAATTCCATCCTTAGATACAATATGACCCAAAAGTTTACCTTCTTGCATGGCGAAGTGTGATTTCTTGGGATTTAAGGACAGACCAAACCTGCGACATTTTTCAAATGTTTGTTTAAGATGTACCAAATGCTCTTTGTTGGATTTGGAGAAAATCGTTAAATCATCTAGATAGATGAATACGAACTTATCCCTCTCTCCGATGAAAGCGATGTCCATAGCGCGTTGGAACGTGGCTCCTGCATTCATCAAACCGAAAGACATTTTATCATACATGAATGTACCCCAAGGGGTAGTAAAAGCTGTTTTTTCTTTATCTTGTTCATTCATGACAATTTGATTATATCTAGAGAAACCGTCAATCATAGACATTCTGTTCGCCCCAACTACCCTTTCTAGCATGTGATCCATTTTAGGCAGCAGATAGTTGTCTTTAAGAGAGGACTTATTTAGATTTCTGAAATCTACGCACAGTCTAATTTCCCCATTTTTTTTTCTGACCGGGACCAGGTTTGCCACCCAGTCGGAATATCTCATAGGTACTATAATTTTTGCCTCTAAAAGCTTCTTCACTTCTCTCTCGACCACAAGCAATAAAATGGGGTTGATCTGCCTAAGATTTTTTCTAAAGGGTTTGACCCCAGGCTTTAGAGGTATCTTGTGATCGATCGCGGTAGTGTCATAGGTTCTTAACTCGTCAGAAGACCAGGCGAAAACATCTTTAAATTGTCTGAGTGGGTCCTTATACTTGCCTTTTATTTCAATGGGGAGGAGTTTATATATTTTAACCATCCTGGACTCTTCTTTGGTTCCTATGTCATAGTCCTCAACCTCTTCTATTTGGGGTTGTAAGGTGGATTTTACAGGTATGTCATTTTGATCAAACAGTCTTTCCAGAGGGATCAATCCTTTCGAAATCTGGTTGTTTTTTAGGACCAGCATGCGATGATTTGCGATTTTGTCTTGGAAAGATTGAGGGTCCTCTCCTTCTTGCATGATACATATTTGGTCATTCTGATTTTCTTGATCCATGTGAGTTTCATAAAATTCACCTACTGCTTCAAGAAACTTTTTAATTTGTTCATCATCCTCAAAAACCTGCCAGTGCTGGATATTATCCAGTATAGATGGTCTGTGTCTTATCTCTATGTGATACTTCAATTTAAAGGTTGTAGGAGGAGTGAAAGTTGAAGTTTCTTTAGCTAATGCATCAGCCTGTAAGTTTTCTGTGCATGGGATGAAGTGGACATTTACAGACGAGAAAATGTTTTCCATCAGATCCCAGGCACAATTTCTGTATGATCTTAATATGGGATGCTTTGCTTGGTATTGCCAATTTATTTGTTTGACTATCAATTCTGCATCTCCGTATACCTCTAAGTTTTTTATTTTTAGCCTCCTGGCAGCCTCTAATACTAAGACCAAGGCTTCGTATTCACATACATTGTTAGTATAATCTATATCCCATTGTAGCCTGTAAGAAAAAGGGACAATGAACCTTTCTTCAGGTGCCACAAAAAGCACTCTTGCACCTGCCCCTTCGCAAGACAAGGCACCGTCAAAAAACATTTTCCAGATACCAGTGCTACACTTATCCTCGGTCATATAACTTGAATCTTCATGCTCTATATCATTTTCCTCTATGCAACCATCTAAACCGTCATCAAAAGATAAGATAGAATTTCCTAAATCTTGATTTGCAATGTAAATAGGGAAATTGTTCAGATTTTGAGGGTCGTTTACTGTATATGCTAACCTCGTCTCCTTGTACAACTGCGTAAATTTCCCACCAAACACAGGAATCATGGTGTACATCATATCCAGTTGAAGAGAACCCCGCAGCTTGGCTCCCCATGACCTAGAGAACAGTAAGCCATATTTGGGGGGAATATCAACAATGACCACATCCATCAAGATGCTCTTAACTGGGACCTGTGCCAGGGTGACTACTAAATCCTTTATCATTCCCATACACTTAACTTTTCTTGAATCAAATGAGTAAAGATCTTCGTAAGGTCTGGTGATCTGGAGACCCAATTTGTTCATAATAATTTTAGGCATCACGTTATGTGAGGCTCTGGAGTCTAGCATGCAATAATGTAGCAGTTGATCGTATACATTTAAGGTGATATAAAAGGGAGCAACGATGTCTTTGGCTCCTTCAAAATGTGGACCAAAAGTGATGTTGGGCTTATCATCTTCTAGTTTCAAAACATCAGATTGGCTTTCTAGCTCTGAAATGCCTATCACTTTGGTAATTTGCTTTCGATAAACTGGGTTTTTCGCTAACTCTACCAGAGGAATTGGTATCTTAATTTTATTTATCTCGTTTTCGAAACTGAAAACTCCGCTCACCTTGTCTATTTCTCTAGTTGGGACTTCCGAATCCTTCTTTTCCAACTTATTTGTTTGGATTGCCTTTTTACTCATGATCTTGATTAAATGTGTATTTGTATTAGCTGCTTCGGTTTCCTGTGTTTTATTCTCAACATTTTCTACTTCGGGTTCTTGCGCGTTTACTACTTTCACTTTGCTATTAGGTAACACGGTTTCTTCTGGGGTAGGCTCATAAGTTTGACCTCTTGGGAGAATTTTCCTAGGTTGAGTAGTTGAAATATGATTACCCTTAGATCTCAAGTTATACCTAGGTTGGACCTCGACCATTATCATACCGGTTTCTTCTTGATAACTACAAAGGTCAGTATAATCTCTTTCTTCACCCTCAATAGACGATTGTTGAGTGTTTAGAGATTTTTCAGAATCCTCTCTAGTCAGATAAGATTGTGTGCAGTCATCACCCAAGTTCATGACATCATCATCTGAATCTCCGAAATCTTGGAGATCATTCGCTCCTATAAAATTTTCATTCTTTAGGGGAGTTTGTATTTTCTAATCTTCATTTTTTATCTGTCTTTGCTGATTTGGGGGATTGGGATTCTTCCTAAAATCCTTTTTGGCAAAAGAATCGGCTTTGGCCTGTTCTAGCTCCATTATTGATATCTTATTAGACAGTTCCTTAATTACCCTGGCCATATCGTCTACTTTGTCATTTGTGTATTTATTAGACCCTGACGGCCCTGCTTGTTCTCTAAAGCATCCAGTTTCTCGGTTTCCCACTTCTACTTTAGCTTTTAACTTACTAGAAGCCATCATATTTGACTCAATTTCTACAACGTCATCTTGCATTCGGTTTAGAGTAGCTCCTCTTATTTCTCGTAAAAGAAGTGCAAAATTAAAGCCCCCGTGAAAGTTACTTTGGCTGCGGGTTGGGACGGTTTAACCTCGGCCGGGATTTTGTTATACAACGTGTTGAATATTTGAATAAACTCCATAACTATTTCTGAATTCTTTTTTCTTAAAGACCCAAACTCGGTTAAATAGTATAGGTGGTCCTTTCTTTTGCTCCATTGTCTAAGGAAAGCATCTTCCAAGGCATCATAGGACAAGATAGATCCTGCAGGGAGACTCCGAAACCAAGTTCAGACCTGACCTTCGAATGTTTGGATGAAAAGCCTCGAATACACATCTTCATATTTGAGACCTAGGATTTCTACGAATTGATCAAAGAAATTTGTGTGTTCAGCTGCAGTCAGATCTCCTTCCCCAGTAAATTTTGGCAAATTTTTTATATAATTTTTGGGAAGGTCATGCAAAGGAACGAGCAATACCAAAGGAGCGTATCTTGTTGCCACTTTAGAAAACACTCTGGGAGGGGGGCAGGCCCTTGACCTCTAGCTCCTCCCCCAGGAGCACCTCCACCTCCTCCTCTGACAACCCCTCCCCCTCCCCCTCCAGTGGCTGCCATCATTATTAGTGGAAAGTTGTAAAGGGGGTTTTGGAATATTAAAAGTGAATCTTTACTTTCTTTGCGGGGCGAAAAATCCGAGGATGATTGGTAAGGGATGTGAGGGCTTGGCTCTTCAGACTTGCAAGAGATGTAGTCAGGAGAACCAACGGGTGTGTAAACTAGATGTGTGAAATATTCTTCAGTATTGTGTGGGGTCACAAAATTCAACTGAAGAGTCGACGATATATCGACAATAGATAAATTTTCTACATGACTTTTTCTTTTATGTACTATAGAGGTTATCAGACGAATTTCGCTTCTAACTTCAGAGTAGTTTGTTGTTAGATCCTTAGATTCGAAAAGACGACTGCGTGAAGTTGAAGGTTTAGAAGGACTCTTGGTTTTCAATTGTGGGTATTTAAGCTGATAGACTGCAGGGGTCGGCTTAAGAGAGACTCTCGCCTTTAAAATATTCTCAGGATCGGTAACGACTGTGGTCTGTTTACCATCCAGGTTTTGTCTAGTATTCCTTCGTTCGGATGCTAGCTTATTAATCGTGGAGTCTCCAAGTGAAAGATTAGAAAGCCTTTAAAAGGTGTGCACTCTTTGTTCACTATCAAAGAGTGGCATTTTCAACGAAAACTGTTGTTTTCCCAGGGAAAAAGATTTTGTTACTTCGGTCCCCGAAAACGACGCCAAAAAGATGTTGTTCCAAAGTCTGTACTTAAGGCTTAGAAGTACAGTGTCTAGGCATCCGAAAGTGAGTAAGGGGTAGAGAAGGAAGAAATGTCAACCTTCGACAAGGGAAGCTAGGGTTGATTTCTAGGTTGTCGTCTAGCTTCCAACTGTTCTTGGATGTGTATGTTCCTTTCAATTGCTACCCACGAACGTTCCAGTTCGACCCGGGTAGTGGCTATTTTAAGAATGGTATAAAAAAGATTCAAGGAAATATGTGTTTGATCTGATAGTCCAGGTTCAATATTAGGCTGTCTTGTCACAGGGACAGTCATAGAGGAACATAATGATAAGAAAATCTCAAAGAATTTTTTAGATGCTATCTTGATTTCGGTCATATAAAGGAGAGTTATAGCTCCGATAGTGAAAACAGGATGCAAACCAAAGGCCCTTTCCCGTAATTGAGTTATATTTTAATAAATGTGTATGAGGTGTAGGAAAAACATTAAGCTGTCTATCATGTAAGGCTCCTATCAAGGGAGAATCTCACTTATAAATAGAAGAAGAAAAAAGATAAAGAAATAACCTGATGAAGCATAAAATATCCATAGAAATCTAAAATTTTCACTGGTATTATACATGCTGATAGCCGGTACAGAGGAAAAATGGTAAACAATATAGAAAACTAAAATTTATTCACTATAGTAGAGGTTGTACTAAATTATAGAGAAACATTCATCAGATACATATATGAAATGAAATGAAATATGAAATATAAG
>JASDQU010687871.1:20506-38512 GCA_032191745.1 Picea mariana
TGCATCAATAATATGATATGATGCGGGTGTATTTTTTTGGACCTCCCTTCACAAGTGAAATATTTTTGGATTGTCCTCAAAATCTTTTGAAATGGCTCCTCCAGATATCTACTTGGAATGCATGTTTCGACCTTCCCGTTTAAACAGTCTAGTTTGATGAATTTCTCGTAGTATAGTGCATCCAAAGGCATGCCTTTAGCCCACCTCTCATTGCACGGAGGGATCTCTGTTGCGGCTGACAGAGTCTCCTCCATCACCTGGAAAGTGATACCTACAATTATCACGTGGGAACCATTGAAACTGAGTGCAAATAGCTCTACTAGATTCACGTTGAAGCCTTGGATCTTACTATAGAAAACCATACACCCGACCTGTTCAAAAGATTCTCTGACCTTCGAGTATTCATTTACCAATGTGGAGCCTTGAGGTTCGGGCCCCACATTTCTGCCACTTCGCGCACCTTTCCTTATGTTCTGAGATGTTTCCATGGTGCGAAGTGTATTTTTCCCGTGCGCGGTTGGTTTAGCACAATTTGAAGGTAGTAATCTTGACTTATCCAAGTCTATGAAACAGATGATAACAATTGACTTTCCCACAACGAGAAACTCAAGGCTCGCGAGAAGAAATACAGATAGTGCATAATCTTGGCTAATGTGCAGGATACATGCAGAGCAATCGACATTTATAACCTGGCGGGAAAGAGATGGAAACATGCCAAGGGACATTGAATTCATGGTGACTAGAGGTTTCAAAGCGGGTTGAAGATTTGCGCAGCACATTCATGCAATGGGTACACTTCAAGGTGTATAAATTACAGTTGATAAGAGTTGCAAAGTATACGTGATATGAGCATCGTGATTTTTCATCCTTTCTGACTTCATAACAAGTTGATGATGGTCATTGCATTTGCCGACGTGAATGCTATTTAATAACTTGCCTCGACCTTTGGCATGTGAAACCTTCTCTTCTGAAAGGATCCAAATCTTGGGGAAAATACCTTTACCACTTACACGAGTTTGGTTTTGACGTCCCCTCCCGACTCGACCAAGGGCCAACCGACCACTTTCTGACCTCGAATCATCCATTTTTGGTACCTGACCTCACACATTTTGACACACTGACCCTGACTCGACTAAGATTGAATCTAACTAAAAAATGACGGTGCCAACAGGATGATCCATCAAAAAGAACTAAAGTTGTTGGTACCACTCCAAAACAGAGGTAGAGCCCGTCGACTGCCAAGCTGAGAGGTAAAATTTTTCCCTTATACATTTCAATTGAAAATCATGATGTTGCATCAAATAACCGTTTAGTTGACACTAGCACAACAAATAATATATTGCCACTTGCAGTCATGGAAGCATTGGGCATGAGTTTCACTAAGTATTATGAAACCGGTGAGAGCATATACGCAATCGATTCTAGAAAAGTGTCATCATACAGAGAAATCAAGGATTTTTATGCTTGGATTTCAGTATCCCCCCATATCATCACAGTTTTCAATATTATTGTGGTATACCTTCCTCCAACATATGGGGTTGTGTTGAGAAGAGATTGGACCTCCATGATTGGTGGATATATAATGAATGACGACAGTTGTATGATGCTACCAGGCAAGGATGGAGCAATGATTCAAGTACCTCGTGAACCTAGAAAACTCTTCTCCTTCAAGAAGAAGGATAATGAATTAATGGAATATTATATAGATGTTGAGATTGGAAACCATGCTATCTTGGACATGGAGCACAATGAAATCCTAGAACTAGTGCAAGGTTTGGAAGGCCAAGAATGTTTGTTTGAAGGCTACTGGAGAATGTCATTTGATGGAGCCTGTTCCAAATCTAGGAACGGGGTTGGAATTGTTATCATGAGTCTAAATAAAACGATGCATCCCCATGCTGTAAGAATGGAGTTTCCATGCATGAATAACAAGGTAGAATATGAAGCTTTGATTCAGGGTATGATCCTCGCACAAGGAATTAAAATAGAACATTTCATTGTGACTAAATATTCAAAGTTGTTCATCAATCAGGTCACCCAAAGGTACAAAATCAAAAAAGAAAGACTTAAGTTGTATTTCAAAAGAGTTAATGAATTAAGGGAATCTTTCATCTCTTTCAACATTGCTTTCATTCCAAGGGAAAAGAATCACAAGGCCTATTCACTAACCTTGGAGGCCTCTTTATCAAACCCAGACGATGCCCTAATAAAAATGTATTGCCAGGTAGAAAAAAAATTTCGACCATCAGTGCTCGATAATATTGAGTACTTACAAGTATTTGAGAATGATGAACAATTGGAATTTTTTTTGTTAAACTATGATGATGATGAAGACGGTAGCTCGATTACCTTCCCAAAAGAGTGTATACAAGATGAATCTTTGTTTACAAAAGATGACCATGCCAAGAATATCCTTGAAGAAGTTTCAGCTCAAAAGGTGCAAGAAACAAGAAAATTCAATATTGGAATGAACAAGTCCCCGAAATATGTCAACTTGGGAGTTGATTGCATCACCGAAGAGGTTGATCAATATGTTTCCTTATTCAAATAATATATTGATGTTTTCTCTTGGACCTGTGATGATTTGAAGGCCTATGATAAAACAATATTCCAACATATCATTCCTTTGAGGGAAGAAGCTAAACCAGTGAAACAAAAAATAAGGATGATGAATCCTAAGCTGAAACCTCTAGTAAAAATCGAGTTGGAGAAGTTGAAGAAGGCAGGGATAATTTATCCCATCAGACATCAGTCTGGCTTTCAAATCCAGTAATTGTAAGGAAAAAGACGGGGAAATCCAAATGTGCGTTGACTTCGGAGATCTTAACAAAGCAAGCATAAAAGATTATTTTCCATTGCCTAACATGGAGTTTCTACTACAACAAGTTATTGGATCGGCCTACATTTCCATGTTCGATGGTTTCTCTGGATATAATCAGGTTTTAGTAGCTAAGGAAGATAGAGCAAAGACAACATTTATCACACCATGGGAGACATATGCATATGATAGAATGCCCTTCGGTTTGAAGAATGTTGGAGCCATGTTCTAAAAGGCCTTGGATCATGCGTTCAGTGGGTTGATAAGAAATTTTATGGCAGACTATCAAGATGACTTGACGGTGCATTCAAACAAAAGGGAGGATCACATACATCATCTAAGAGATGTTTTTGAAAGATGCATATTATATGGTGTTTCTTTGAACCCAAAGAAATGCTTGTTCGTTGTGACTCAAGGCAAGTTGTTGGGCCATATTGTATGCAAGGAATGGATTTACATAGATCCAGAAAGAGTTAAATCAATAAATGATGTCAACCCCTCGAAATACAATAAGGGAGTCTAGTCATTCTTCGAGAAAATCAATTTTGTTCGAAGATTTTTCCCTGATTACGCAAGCATCATGAAGACTATCAATTTTTTGTTGAAAAAGGAGTAGAGATTCGAGTGGACAACAGATACTCATGAAGCATTCAACAATATCAAAGAGTAAATCACCACTCCTCTTGTCCTCATTAGTCCAAAATTTCAGAGATATTTTATTATCTATTCATTTGCTATAGAGGCAGTTGTTGCGTCCGTACTCACCCAGAAAAAAGTGAAGGAGAAGAAATCCCAATAAGTTTCATGAGCAAAACCCTACACAAATATGAGTTGAGGTATTGAGAACTCGAGAAGCAAGCTTTGTCTCTTGTAAAATTTGTGGCACACTTTTGGACGTATATATTAAACTCCCATGTTATAGCTTATGTTCCCTCATCACCGGTCAAGATGCTTCTAAATAAACAGTTAAGAGAAGGGAAATGGGCTAACTGGTTAGCAAAAATTCAAGAAAATGATATCGATATTAAACCTTTAAAGGAAATCAAAGCATAAGGTTTATGCAAGCTCATCGTGAATGGGGACTCAGTTGAAGGGATGATTTCAATCTCAATCGAAGAACCGTTAGCTGATTGAGAATGGTATGAATATATCATATTCTACTTAAGGTCCGGGCAATTCCCTATCACAATGAATCCCAAGGAGGGAAGGACACTCAAGAAGAAGGAAAACCAATACGTGTTGATTCCTAACATAATTTTTAGAAGGAATTTTGATGGTATATTGTTGATATGCGTCGATGAAAATCAATCATAGGGATTGATCAAAGAATTCCATGAGGGAATATGTGGTTGAAACTTTGCACCTACTCGAACCGCCCACAAAATAATCAAAGAAGTATTTTACTGGCCATCAATCTTCAGAAATTTGTATGCCGCAATAAGAAAGTGTTTGTCATGTCAGCAATTTTCAGGAAAACTGAAGAAAGTTGTGATGCCTTTGCATTCGATTCTGGTAGAACAACCATTCTCCCAATGGGACCTTGATTTTGTTGGGTCGATTAATCCGAAATCTAGAAAAGGGAATATGTACATTCTGACATCTACCAATTATTTGACAAAATGTCCAGAAGCAGTGGTGCTAAAGAAGGTTGATGTTGAAGAATTGATTAAATTTATCAAGGACAACATTCTATCAATATTTGGTGTCCCTGATAAATTTATCACAAACAATGGTTCAATCTTCATCGGGTCAAATTTCATGGAGTTTTGCGAACAAAATAGGATCATCATGGGGCAATCATTGAATTATTACCCATAAGGAAATGGCCTTGTTGAATCCACAAACAAAACACTTGTGTAGATATTGAAGAAAACCTTTGATAGAAATGAGAGGAATTGGCATCTAAAGCAGACAGAATCATTATGAGAAAGCATAACAACCCCAAAGGATAACACCAGGATGTCTCCATATCTATTGGTTTATGGGAAAGAGACAAAAATTCCAAGTATCCTCGAGCTCAATGCATTGATCTCTGTGGTTAATAGTGAGGATATAGAAGACAGTTCAACCACCCAGAAGAGAATCAATCAGTTGTTGAATTTGGAAGAGGAACGAAGCAAAGCCATGAATCAAAATTTTCAGAGGTAAGAGAGTGTCAAGAGATATTTTGATTAAAGCACAACTATGAGGAACTTTCATAAGGGAGAGTTGGTAGTGCTTTGGAACAAAGTGAAGGAGAATCCATCCATGCATACAAAGTTCGAAGCACTCTAGGTTAAACCCTATGTCATCGAAAAGATATCTAACTTTAACTCTTATATGCTCCAAGACATGAAAGGAAAAATGTTAATGTTGCATGTCAACGGGAACATTTGAAAGTTTTTTTCTTCTAGAACTTTTTTTCATTCTCGTTGTACAAAATTTTTATTTTGTTCAGTTTGTATATTCTTAATCTGACTCCATAGCCCAATGGGAAGAAGCACCTAGACACGAAATATTTTGGATTCTTGACAACCCACAGGGGGTTATTATCCCACAGTTGGAGCTTGTTGTTGAGGTCATTTCCCGCTTCCGATATTTCCCTCCCTTTTTCTATTTTCCCAAATTCTTTTCTCCCTTTCTTTTCCCTCTTCTATACTTACCCGTTTTTTCCCTAACCTACTTCATAACCTCTTCTCGAGATCGGAAGAGAAGAGGTTATGNCAGGGGGTTATTATCCCACAGTTGGAGCTTGTTGTTGAGGTCATTTCCCGCTTCCGATATTTCCCTCCCTTTTTCTATTTTCCCAAATTCTTTTCTCCCTTTCTTTTCCCTCTTCTATACTTACCCGTTTTTTCCCTTTTCATTTTTCCCTTTTACTTTCCCTTTCTAGTTCTATACATAGTCGTTTTTTCAGAACGACGGGTTCCCGGGTTGGTGAACTTGTGAATCCTAACCTCCATCCATAACCTCACATCACGAGTCTGACCGACCATCGTTTTGTTCCATTCTTAGCCGATATTACAATCGCGGGTTCCCGAGTTGGCGGGGTCGAACTCTCATGCCCCATGTTCCGGTATATACATCTTTCATCCAAAAGTTTCATGATCTACATTTTGACCCTCGGACTCCCCGAACTTTCAAATCTCATTCCTCCTACGATGAGTCTGTCTGACCGTCGTGATGTTCCATACTTAGCCGATTTCTCACCTTCTTTCGTCGCGGACTCGTGGGTTTGCGGGTTCCCGGGGTCACAAAATTCTAAAATCATATTTTTCTCTCATCCGTCCCTGCCACCCTCACGCTCTTCCCAATGCACATTTACTATGATTTGAATGCTAAAAAATCACCATACATATTCAAAAGGATTGTCATTAATAAGAGAAGGGATCGAGGAGATCTCCTATTAAAACGCATTAAACCAGGATTTACGGAGGATTATATTATCCCCCTCAAGCGTTCATTTTAAACATTATCTGGAGCAAGGGAACGTTCTCATCAACTTATGGAAGAAACTCGACAATAATTTTGTGGAGATACATTGAATATTTTATAGGGCGAGGACCATATTTTTCAGTGGTCTAAAGAATATTCCTACTACTCATCCCCTTCTGCCTACAAGGAATTAATCTGGATGTCTAGAATTGCGCACATAGGTTGTGTCCCAGAAGTCTTTGAATGTAAGGAGTTGGCCACCTGGTGCGCCGAGAGATATATTCCAAGCCAATGGACTATTCAGTTGTAGGACCATTCCCTTGTCTCTCTGTCGCTTCAGGTATTCGTAAGATGTTGAGACTTCTCGAGCCAACACTTACCTTCAAGGGAGAAGATTGCAAAGAATTATTAAAGAAGCATGACAATGGATTAGACATCTTACCTGAATTCCTAGAGAACCCAACAACCGTCCCCGAGAACATCACGAGATTGCAGGTTAGCTCATTAATTAAAAATCCTTTCCGATAAATTGCATGGCTTTTCATGAGGATCGATCGTCCCCGAGGACATCAGGAGATTGAAGATTATCTCATTTAAAAATCCTTTCCTTGAAATTGCATGGATTTTCACAGGGATAACAGGACAAGAAACTACAACCAACATCTCTGGCATGATTCTTTACATTTTATATTTTACACTCAAAGAACGAGCCATCTTCGATTGGGGTAAGTTGATTTCCATTGAAATATCTTCCCAATTGTTTCAATACAAGACAGAGAATAAATTATTATGTCATCTTATTTGGTTTTCGCAATAGCACATTGTTGCCAGTTCCCGAGATTTTTTGTGTGTAAGAAGGTAAACTGTGAATTCGACCTAGTAACCTTCTGGTATCAAACATTATGGAGGCACAAGGCCTCCCAACATTTTTATGAGGTTTTTAATGATTTTGTCTCATTTTTTAAGGGCTTTCTATTTGGAAGGACACTACCTGGATGTCTGACCAAGCGAGTAAGTTCCTGGATAGGAAGGGGACACTAGAACAAATGGTGAATTATAATGTTATAAGGATTTTTGGTTCAAAGGAAAAACCTTCCTTCTGTGCCACATATCTGACAAAATGTTTGTTACTAAAATAGCAAGGCACTACAACTACTGGTTGCATTTTTTCCATGAAAAGAGAAAAAAGCAATTCATACCTCTGCCTTGGAAAGTTGGGGACTTCATATTCAGAAATATGAACAAGATTGATGAATTTTCAAGCCATTTCCACAGCCTAAATCTAAAATATGTTGAAAGAGAAAAAGGGTTTGACCCTAGCGGAATTTTTGTAGAACATATACTCACAGTTGGTTTCAACAATTCTTTCATTAATGATATTCTGAACGAAGACGGAGATAATTTCTCAGGAACTCCCGCTCATGACACCGGTGACCTAGAAACAATACTCAGCACCAATGAGTCGTACAAACAGAGAGGAAAAGGTTCGGGTGAGAAAATTTCCCAATCCCCAACTGTCACTCCAAAGAGTACAACATCTTGGAGTAGTGCTCCAACGATCCACCAAATTAAGAAAGTAACCCATAGTTCTTCAGGTGGAGGAGGAGATAAGAACCCTCCTTCAGAAAGAATTGAAACCTCCCACAAGCTTCCCCTGAGGAAGAAAAGAAAAAACATTGTGCAAGAAGAGGAGGGACCTCGAGGCGAAAGAGACATCCATGACCTCTCCCTCCAGGATATGGAACTCAAAATTGACATCGAAAAAGTGTTCCCCAACGTCGACCATCCCGAGAACACTGCTCACAAGAATCCTCAGATGGAAATAATTGAGAGCGAGACCTTCGATGAAGAAGAGTCTTTTGTATTTCAGAGCATTGTTTTTGACAGCGAGTCCAAAAATTTAATTTTTGAGAAAAGAGATGTAAAGAATAAAAAGGGGAAATCTCATTCAAAGATCAACCTACGGAACATGTGGCCTTCCCAAATTTCCCGAATTCACCAAGCAACTGGAGATGCCCTAGATAATTCTATTGGAGGCCTTGAAGCAAACAATGTTAGGTTAAAGGAAAGAATCAAAGAATTGGAGGAATATTTAATGCCTCTTCCAGTACTTGCTAGTCCTTTAGCAATGATCGGGCCTACCACACCTGCAGCAAAATTGAAAGGATCGGCAAGCCTTCTCACATCAATCAGGAGTTATGTGGAGAAGAAAATTAAGAAAAGAATGGAATTAATTACATAGTCTTGGGAGATGTTAAAGAGCATGGTATCTTTTGGAACGAGGGAACACGCCTTCCATGAATATTTACAGGTAGATTTGAAAAATGAAGAAGGTTTTTACCTCGACGCGGTTGTACCCTTCGGTTTCAAATTTACCAATATGACAGAGCTGAGAAGAAGAGAGGAGGATCTCCCTTCTCCGAACCAGATAAAACAACTAAATGTATGCATGAAGAAAAAGGTTAAGAACCTGAATATGATTGTCCAAGCATGCAGCCAGGCCATAAATAGAAGAGAAGAATTATTCAAAAGGATGACTAAGATAGACCTAGTCGGGAGCACCAATGAGGTCCAAGACCCCAAATTGATTCTCAACTCGTTGTTATTAACCAAGAAATCCTTGGATGAACAATTTGAGATCTTTAAAGGGTTATCATTTGAAAAATAATATGGCATTCTTGAGTATAGTGAAGATGATGTGGAAAACTAGCTAGTCAACTATTCAATGAAAAATCAAGATATTGAAGAAGCTTTGCGGAATATTTCTATTGATATAAGGGATCTGGAAGGTGAGCTCTTCAATATAAAAGTCTGGCATGAAATCAACGTGGCACCAATGAGAAGCTACATCGAGGAGTGGTTTAAAAAGGTTGTCGACAAACTTATCGATGAAGGGCAAAGGATGGTTGAGACGGTTCCTGTAACCGTCGATGAAAGCCATAAAAGGACATCAACGAGAAAGTGGCAAACGTTTGATACCATCATAGTAAGTTCATAATGATCACGTCTTTTTGTCTTTATCAAGTTCTTCATCCAGTTACTCCACCTCTTTAAATAGAAAGGTTTAACCGAAGACTGATAATTTCATTTTTCTTCTTACCAGGTCTTGTTGTCTTCCGCCGACCATTTTCTTCTTTCTACAAACTTCATTCTTATATATATTTGCTTTATGGTCTGCGGGAGCCCCAATCCTAGTCATTATGACAAATGCATTTAAATATCACAGAATATGTATTGAACTATATATTTTTTAGAAATTCCAAGAGAGTTATTTTGGGAACAATCTCGATTGTACTTTGTCACCCAGTTTTTCTGAATATAAAGTATTTGAGGTTGATTTATTGTTATCTTTATTTGAGCTACCCATGTATCACTCTGTCAAATTTCTCTTATGCATGAATATCATTTTCTCTTACTTTTTTATGTGATCATAAATCTTTAGCCCTACTATGATGGATGAGAGGAATTTTTTTTTATTTGTTTTAAATGTATGAATGTATGTGTTTCTTGGTCCATTCTCAAGAACTTTCCTTAAAAAGAAAATAAATAAATAAAACATTTTTTGTTTTTCTTTTATATATATTTTTACTTTCCTTCGATGGACTTCTATAAAAGTCCCACATTTTAAAAAATCTTGAAAAGAGGAGTACCACCTCTATAAAAACACAGGCGGAGTACCATCTCGGCTCAACCATATAGCCACTCAATGTGCTCACTGCAAAACATATATCTGGTCTTGTGTTGATTAAGTACATCAACGAACCAATCATTTGTCTATACATGGTAGCATCCACTGACTCTATAGATGTATCACTCTATAACTTCAGATTTATCACCATCGGTGTAGGCATGGATTTACAATTCATCATTCAGAATCTCTTCAGAATCTCTACAACATATTTTACTTAACACAGGAAAATCTCATCTAGTTTCTGCCACACCTTTTGACCCAAGAAGTAATGCATCATACCCAGGTATTTCATCTCGAATTTTATAGCAAGATTCCTCTTACTTTAAGTGATGGGCTTCTCATATCCTGTTAGGAACATGTCATCCTCATATAACAGTAATATCACTGGTCCACCATCCACAATCTTGTAGTAAAGGTTAGAATCTAATTTACTCTTGGTAAATCCCAAGCTCATTAGGAAATTGTCTAATCTGGCATATCATGCCCTGGCTGCCTACTTAGGCCCATACAAAAATTTCTTCAATATGAGACTCCTTCTGATGTATCTTGTGGCTACTCTATGTATACTTCTTCTGACTGTTGGAGCAAGTGTTTCATCATAATATTCTCCCTCTTTCTAGGAGAATCCTCTGGCCACAAATTAGGATTTGTACATATTTATGCTGCCATCAACAATATGTTTGATCTTGTAGATTAATTTTGAAGTCACCACTAGCTTCCCTTCTGGTCTCAAGGAAAAAATCCATATCCCAGTCCTTCTAACTATCTTCCTCTTATGTCACTGAAACAAGGGAATCTTCCTAGGAGGTCTCATATCTCCTCGAAGCCTCTGAAGCTTTGATCTAGCTTCCTCAAGTCATGGCACATGTTTTTCAATCCTGGAAGATGTCTCTCTCTCCCATATGAATATGAGGAGGAATACTTTCTGAATGAAAGTCTCTAAGCCACTGACTCTCTCTGATATCATATTCACTATGAGTCTCCATGCTCCCTCTGAAGTTTGACTCCATCTGAGTCTACATAATCTTTGGAGCCATTTGATCCCTCTGTATGTGATTATTTCCTCTGAAGTCTCCTACGAATGGTCATGGGGAGGTTTCTCCTCCCTGCTTGATCGTGAGAGATGACTCCCTTTGAACTCTAGCTCCTTCTGAGTTGGTACTTGGTGTGGCTTCCTGCCTCACCATTGGTGGACCATATACTCCTCACGATATGGCTTATCAATGCCATATATCGTTGCATCTTGCAAAGTGTCACGATACCACGTTGGTCTCTTCCTGGTTATTGAAATGATTATGGGTAGGCCCTTCTGGCTCTACTAACTCTTTGTGATGATATAAAGAGTGATCAATAGAACTAGAGGGATCTGTTTGGTCATCTTTGGAGATTTCTGCTCCTTACAATAAATCTCCATATGAGATACTTTGTATCTCACAAAAGTACCCTTCTTCGTCCTCTTTTTCTTTGGTACATGGATGTATGCGGTTGAGTATACAAATTCTTATCTAGGTAGTATGCTCAATGTCTCAAACTAGATACCATCTAATATGTTTCCTCCTACAACCATCACTATAGCTTCCCTCGGAGTTATCACATGTGACCTTCCCAGAACAAGATCAAAAACAAGGGAAAACAATAGACAAGAATAATACTCTTATAATAATAAAAAAAACAATTTAACAAGAAAAATCGTCATAGTAGCTCCTTCTCAGAGCTATCACTTGTGACCTGCCTAGAACAAGAGCCAAAATAAGAATGCAATAATAAGAAATAGGAACAACACTCTTCTAGTGTTGTGACCAATCATTCCTTCACGGTACAAAAAAAACAAGAGCAAAGGTATTTCCAATATAATAGCATTTTCATAAGAACATATCTATGTTGACAAGAATAAAAGACAATTGGTAAACATATCATTACCAAGGTGACCTACCTAGAAGCAAAACAAGAAGTATCTCCTAGAGGAGATGTTAGTTCATCTTGCAAACAAGTACAATAAGCATTTATATCAATAGTACTCACATGCTACCAAGTATTCAATGTATCTAGTAGTAATAGAACCTTCCAAGGATTGTTGTCACAACTATAGTGTTTACTTGTAATGTAGCAATTATCAAAATTGATATATGCAAATTGGAAACCTATCAATTTAATCAATCAAACCTGGAACCTGGAGTCTTATCTTCAAGAATGAGTGTTGTTGTTTTTCTTCCGAGCCACTCAAGATGACAAGTATTCTCTCCAACATGTCCCCTGTACTAAGACAATATGCTTTCTTGACTGAAATCTGAGTTAGGGAATATAATACAGGTAAACTCAAAAATATCAACCTTAATCAATCTAATACTTTGATTAGAGTCAGCTTATAAATTTAACTTTGACCATAGGTTAGTATGATAATCATAACTTCAATAGATCAAAAAACAACTATGTGTTCATAAGATCACAATAATGCCGTAACAGTGAGAGGCATATCAAAAAAATCAAACCTGGAGTGTGTTTTTCCTCTGAATGTGTTGGATTTGAGATCCATTTGGATCTAAAATTGTTTCTTGGAAAAAATATCCCTTCTCCTACAAATACCCTTAAGATAATGATACAGTTTAAACATATACAAGTACATACCTTCGATAGTAGCGGTACCATCCGGAAGCAGCGGCAAGCAACGACAAATCCAAAAACTTCAAGGTACTCCAACTTGCAATCTGAAGATAGCTAGAGATGTGATATGGTAAGGCACACTAGGACAACCAAAAATTAGGCCCAATCTTTCACATAAACTTCACTGGTCCAAAGGAACTGCAACTGGTGCTACAACAAGTAATACAATTGTTGCTACAAATGGCACTGCAACTAGAACGAAGAAACTAGCATGAAGCAACTGGCACGAAGCAACTGGAATGAATCAACTGGCACGAAGCAACTGGAATTGAATACCTAGGGTTTTATGAGGAAACCCTAAATTTAATTTCATAATTTTGGAGATCTGATCTGGGGGAAAGGTCCGCCCTACTTAGGCAACCTTCATAGTGGGTTTAGTAAGTTCTCAATGAGCTTGACAATGGGGGAAACTGAAGATATTCCTTCCAGTGGTTAGATTGTTACGAAGGAAACCAACTCTGATACCATGTTAAAATTTTGGTATGCTCGTTTAACCATAGACAATGCCACATCATTGTCACCCAACCATAGGCATACAAATATGCCACCCTCGAGCACACTAACATTTACTTAGAATAATTTTGGCAAGCCTACTCCAAAACCAACAGATAAACCCTAGCCACAATTGTTGCAATAGCAGCACAATAACCATACAAGAAGAACATAGCTTTTCTATAAGAGAAGCGCACAAGAGAAATACTCATGACTACTAAACTACTCTTCCAGACTTGCGCCCCTTCCAGTTTTAATTGTTTCTCCCATACTTGTGCACCTCTAGTTGCAATTGCAGTCTTCTATACTTCCGCACTTGCTAAGTGAGTGTGTACAAATGAACTAGGAAACTGTCTATTTATACTAAATTGTCCAATTAAATGGGGTCGACTTCTCTTTATGGATGGGTCTCTTACTTTAATATTATTTCTCTTGAGGTTGAATTCTCTCCTAGGGTTTTCTAACTTATGTTTAACGGTCCAACCTGGTGTCAAACTCACTCAATATCTCATTATGTCTTTTCTTTATCTGATTGAACTGAGCTACAAGCATCCCATTGTCCTTCTTCATTGTCCATATGTTCTTGAATAATATGGAAAAATATTCATAAGATGCAACATGATTGTCAGGTATCCCTATGAACCACCTCTAGGCATATTAGGTCAAAGATGAGGCTATTAGTCTTGTGGCTACATCCTCATGTTCCACTTCTACATTTTCCATGTGTCGGCCTACAGAATAGAAATGATCATCTGCGGTGACGACATTGTTTCCCGAAAACTTTTGCAACCATTTGTGAGACTCTATCGGCATTGTGTTGGGGTATCCAGGGATGGTGGCCATGTTAAGGGGTTTGTAAAGTTCCTTTTCCCAAGGGTGATACATTGGGGCAAGGGGAAGGGTGTTACACATCAAAATTAATCACTTCAATGGTGACCTATTATCGTCATTACCAGTGTCACAAGTGTCGCATTTTATCCACAAGTGTAGCAAGTGTCGCAAACATCATATTGTCAACTTGCCTATGTCGTGTCTCGAAAGACATTAACAAGAAAACTTAAAGACACCTTCAAAGACTGGTTTAAGAAGAAGAAATAATTTGATGAAGAGTACAAAGCTTTTGCCATGAAAAAAACCACTTAAAAATGAATTTTTAAGGCCAGCGCTCCCCTACCCACTATCAGGGAGTGCCAGCGCTCCTTAACCTTCTTTTGGGGAGCGTTCCAACACTCTTTGCACCCTTCTGGGGGAGCCTTCCAACACTCTTTGCACCCTTCTAGGGGAGCATTGGAATTTTTTAAGGAAATTTTGGGCAGCGCTCCCCTACCCATTGTCAGGGAGTGCCAGTGCTCCCTACCCTTCTTTGGGGGAGCATTGCAACACTTTGTGCCCCATTCTGGGGGAGCGCTAGGTTGTTTGAGGAAATCTTGGGTTGTTAAGGAAAATTAGGGGAAAATCCCCCTCATCTCTGGAGTTAGTTGGATTGGAATATGAGGTCAAGGCTGGATCTTAGGGAGGATCCACAACTAATGGATAAAGATCCTCAACCTATCCCGAGAATCTCTAAGGTGGTTAGGCCTCTCCAAGATTATATAAAGAGGCCTTCTCATGGTGAAAATAGATGGAGATATTGAGAGATACCTGACTTATGATCTCATAAGGAAGGAGGACATTGAAGACATCAAACTTATGATCTCATAAGGGAGATAATTAATTAAGCATAGTCATTTTGTTTGTGGATCATTTGAGCAAGGGGCTGGACAAGGAGAGATGGAAGAGGTTGTTGCAACTTCATCAAATGTTTGTAAGTATTTCTATCTAGTTCTCATTAATACATGTGCTTGGCCTGTTTCTTTATTGGTTGTGTATGCCTACATGAACTTTTCTTTGACAGATAGATCTAGTTTTGGATTAATCATGGTAGAATAAGAAGTTGTTATGTCTTTGTTGTTATTGGATTGCAGGACTTGTTGAAGAGCTTGGGTATCAAGGCTCAACTTGGACTAGGCAAGGACAAACATCGACAAAAAGGTACATTCTTCTTCATTTTCTCTATTTGATTGACTTAGCTAGTTTTAAAAGGATGTCAGTGACAAAAGTTACCACCTTTCTGTCTTTATCTTAGAGATTTAGGGTTCAAGAGGAAATCCACTTGTCCACAGGGGGATTTTCCTATAACAGAAATTGGCGACTCCACTGGGGACCGAAGCTTTCAGTTTTGGTTTTCTTCCTTGGTCTTGTTTTTGCCTTTGCTCATTTTTATATTTCATACATGTTGTGTCTCTAATTCTTAGATGTGTTGTTGGCTCTTGGATTCACCTTATACACTTTGAATTTCTGGATTTTCTTGAGTTTTTGGATTTCTGGGCAGTTTTTTAGGTTCTGAGAGGATAGTGCTTCCCTGCCTCTACAACCAGAGCATTGGTGCTCCCTTGCAGCCTCCCACAAAGAGTTACAACACTCTGGTTCCCTTGACACCAGAGCGCTGGTCTTTTTCTACTTAAAATTCTTTAGAGAATCCCTCTCTGAGTGTGGTTTTTTTTTAATTCATCTGCTCATAATCATTACCATCTCAGTGTGTCCTTGTTTGGCCTCCAACATCTTGATTTCTAAGGATTGATGATGTTTGGTTTGGATTTTTGACATCTTTATTCCTTTCTTTGAGTCACTCTTCTTCCCTGAGATTTGGAGTCGATCTACTTCTTTCTCACTTATCTGATTGAATGAAAGTTGTTGTAAGGAAATTCAAAGATCTATTCACTATTTTCATTTTGATCTTTGAGGTCTTTTCTCCAAGCATTTCCTCCTGCTTGAATTTGGTTTTCTTTTTGTTTCTTGTTTGATCACAACGAGGGTGTGTTTTTGTTTTTGTTTATGTGAAGTTTGCTTCTGATCGCTTAAATCTCACGGATCTTGAATTATGATTAACATAGGAAGCTTTACATAAAACTGATTATCAGTCACATATAAACAAAAGGATACTTTTTCATGTTTGGTTTTTGGATATTGAAACCAATTTCTAGACATGTTAGCATTATATTGGATTCTTGATTGAGAACAATAGCATGAGGTCATTGCATCTTAGTGTTTGAAAGTGAAAGGAAAATCCTTCTCCTTCCCTTAAATAGACATTCATTGAAAGAAAAGACTGCTTATCATTTCTTATGCATGTTTTGGGAATTGAGTCATAATTTCATTAGTTTCACTCTCATACACCTCTGAGTAAACAACAACCTTAAAATCAAGCGTTAAACTAAAATTTATCATACTTTTTTACATTTTTGTTAGCAAACCTACATTAGCTTAAGGTGTAGGGCTTTGGAATAGGTTGAAAGGATAAATTTCCAAAGCTGTCAAACAAACTTAGCATCTTGCGATAGGGAGAACAAATCCAATTCTCGTATCAGCTTACTGGGATCCCCCTCTCACATAGGGGTTACGCAAGAGGTCACATTCGGGAAAGTTACAGAGATTATCCCTCTGTGGTTAAACCATTCATAGTAGTCAGATCGTATATTGGGGGTTCTTCTTGAGGCTCAACTGTCTTCATTTGGTCTCGGTGTTTCATGAATTCCAAATATGTTCGGAGTCCTCTGGAGTTCTACCGGTCCACTTGTCCTCAGTTCTCTCAAAGTATTTCGGACTTGTTATCTTGGCCATACGTTGGGACTGGACTGTTGATTGTACCCGCCCAGGGGCTGACTGCGAGTTGGTGACCTTAGTATCCATAATCTTTAGGGTCTTACATAAGGTGGCGGTGAAGGGAAGTCTCATTGTTCCTGGAAAAGACGTTGGTCAAACTCACTTGGGCTCCTTGGAGGGTAAGTCCACAATTACTATGTGGAAGCTTGCACCAAGGCATAAGTCCTTTAAGTAGGTCACCAACGTAATTGATCCACCCACTCTATCCCCGCCCCTTCCTATATTTATCTTGCGACGTTGGATTTCATCACCAACTAGTGGTTTCATTGTGGGAAGTTTTGTTTGATTGTTTGCTTCTTAGATTCATAGTGTGTGTTGTTTGTTTTACTTAGTGGACCTTAGGTCGAGTCAGTGTTAATGGAATCAACACCTGGGAGTACCAATGGAGGAACCCCTTGTCCCGGGGAACCTTTCACCTTTCCTTCTTTTGGAAACATTGGTCCTTCGTACATTACCATACTGAGTCTTTCGGGACTCGCCATCGGATTACCAGTTTCGTTGTTCCCCACTTCGGTGATCTCGAATATTCCCAGTGCTTCAGCTGCACCTAATGCCTCAGATGTAAGTACACCACCCACACATCAACCTCATGTCGACTTTTCACCTTCTTCACCCATTAAGTATCCTTCCCTTTCTCCTTCTTCGCCTAGTGAAAGCTCTAAAGCAAGTAGCCAGGTTGATAAGAAGAAGAAGAAACAGAAAGAGAAGAAGAAGAAGAACCTGAAAAGGACCAAGCCTCCAACCATATCAGATGTTGGATCCAAGCAACTAGCTACTATTAATCATACTGGGAATGTTGATGAGGTCGACAAGACTATGACGAATAATCTAAAACCAAAATTCCCTTGCAGTCTTTGTAAGGGTGACCACTTTCTAATGGATTTCCCTGGTCTTCCCAAGGTCCTAGAAATGTGGTCCTCCACATCATCATCCCCTGCTAGACATGCTGGTGACACCCAATCAACTAGTGACGTTAAGGTTGGTAAGAAGAAGACAACTGTCAAGATTCCTTGCATGTTATGCGAAGGTGATCATTATTCTCACCTTTGTTGATCCAGATTATTTTCAGCATGAAATGAGAGCAGAGATATAAAAAAGAAATGCACAGAGATATCAAAAATATTCAATAATATAATAGAAATGTATCAGAGATGGAACCATAAACACAGATATACAGTAATACACGATTTCTATTAATGAAAGAAATGTACAGAGACTGTAAAAATAC
>JASDQU010687872.1:12965-24778 GCA_032191745.1 Picea mariana
ATGGATCTTGTAGAGGCTCAACAACACCATCTAAATCAAATTAATGAGCTTGACAAATTTCGTCAACCTGCCATTCAAAAAATTGACATTATTCAGTGACATAGAGCTAAATGGCATGGCCAATTCATCAAGAAAAATAAATTTCGTGAAGGGTATTGGGCACTCTTGTTTGATTTTCGATATAAAGATTTCAAGGGAAATTTTTGCATAATATGGATGGGACCTTATGAAATAGACACTGTCTCTACTAACGGTTCAACTAAGATTCACACTATTGACGAGAATAAAACTCCATTATTGGTGAATGGTCATCGGTTACGACTGTATTAGAAACCCCTATCAAAAGAAGAGTTTGTCAAGGACCTGCTCATAGAGACAAAAGTTGAAATTGCATAGAAAGTGGCCTCTCCACTTTCAACTATTACTTCCTAGCACCTCTTGTAAAAGGTTATTTTTGTATATAGATTATACATAGAATGAATAAAAAATGAAAAAAAAATTCCAATAGTGAAAACCTCAAATAAGCACTATTGGACTAGGTGTTATTGGACTTGGCAATGTTAAAAAACCATATTCTTGGCTCACATTGTCAAGAATATATCTATATATATATATATATATATATATATAAAACATTATTGGACTAGGGACTATTGGACTTACAATGTTAGAAAACCAAATTCTTGGCTAACATTGTCAAGAGAAAAAAATAAAAATAAAAAAATATATAAAACAATTTTTGTTTAAAAACAGATAGAATTTGAAGAAAAGAAAAAAACAAAAACAAAACTATTAGAATGTAGTGAGTTTAGGGTTACTGGGTTGAGGAAATATGAAACTATATGTTGTAGGGAGTCCAAGAGAAGTCTTGGAATATGAATACAAAAGTCAACATCAATGCATATAAACATGTATCATATTGATTAATAAATGCATCTCAGGCTTATCTTCATTTGGCGTAGTCCAACAGTGGGCCACTTGGTTCTTAGGGTCTGGTTAGCTATGGTAGTTATCCATAGCATCTCAGTGTGTTCAGAAACACATCTCTCTAGCTGCCATTTTTCGCCCTTCTGCTTGTGAGTCTGTCCATATGTTTGTCTGGGTGTTTCCTCTCCCTCTCAATGTAGAAAACGTGTCTCTGCCCCTCTGATCAATTTCTGTGCATTAGTTTGTGTCCATCTGGGTCATTCTACCCCTCTGAGAGCAAGTCTGTCTCTACGTTACAATTTCATTGGCAGGTGTTAGGGTTTCAAATCCTTCTATGAGCTAAACCCTCTGCCTTCGTCGTTTGCGCATTAGGGTTTCTAGTGCTTGCTTCTACGATGTTTTTCTTCCCATTTTTTCGTGTGCACTTTAGGTTGGGTTGCTTGCAGTTGGTTCCTGTCCAATAGATAGCTATTATATCCATTCACTAGTATATCCATTCGAGTAGAAGATTAGAATCTGAGCGACCACAATTCAAGGTACAGATTCTTAGATTCACATGACCTCATTTTCTCACACTGCTATCACCTGGTATCACCCTCGAAACCCAACCGACCTCACACTATCATTACCTCACAACCTGTGGTTAAGTCAAATTCATGACATAGATTCCAACATTCCTAAGAACTACAGCTTGATTGGTGCATCTTTTGGATCTCGCACAGCCCATTATTTTCTTTACAAACCACATAAAACCCTAATCCCTATACTGTGCGACCTCTGGTGCTACGAGTATAGACCAGTCTGGCAATAAATTCAAAGACTCCAACTCATCTTCATCTCATTGATTATCTCAATATAGAATTCACKGAGACCATTGGAGAAAAGCTTGGCATTGCAGGCCAGGAAAYAGTAGRAATGTAGGCAGTTATATTTTGAGCCAGTAAGCATGTTAGCYCCAKGATCTCATAGTCTCGGATGTTGATCCAATTCGTACAGTTAGAGGTTTCCACCAATGGAACAATCACAACGGAAACCACACTACCATGCCAAGATAAAAGGAGTGTGGTTCAATATAGAGGTAGACGGTCCATGTCGTAAACTCTTGAATTGATCGTGTGGTATCAAATGACTTCCAGACGGACTTAAGATTCCATTCCTCTCCGACGACGGTTTTGCAAGAAGTGGTTGAGAGTTTGTTCGAGGATTTCAGTGAGTGAACGACTTCCAGATCATTTTTTTCTTACATGTACACTTGCAGGCTTGTGGTCAGCTTTGATTTGATGTGCGATCTACCTTCATCGTTGAGAGTGACTATCGTGGGCACAAAGAGCCATGATGGATCGAGGTGTGGATAATCAAGTTTTTAAAAGTAGGTTTTGCCTAGAGTTTTGTAACTTTGAGAAAGCGTGACCGTGAATAAAAAACGTTCAGAATCCAATATCATTGCATTCACATCGTCTTCATGGGCATTTATCGACTCTATGCATTTTAAAACTCCACACCTTCATTTTTTTTATACCATGATGAAGAATACAACAACTCTTGATTGGGATATAGAGCATGATATAGCCTCAAAATGCTTGATCCATAATTGTCCACCTATAGAGAACTTTGGATTCGAGAACTTTGGAGACAATCTCTAAGTGAAGGCAAAGTCGCTAACAAATTTTCAATATTCAGTTCATTTAGGTGCTCAACTTTTTTAAAGAAGACAAAGAAGTCGTTGGTTATTTGGAGAACAAGAGATAATACATTCAATCCCAAAAATCACTAGAGGAGAACGGACGGTCTGCCTTCAAGAAGGGGTTCTAGCGTAGTTTGTAGGCACTTAAACTTACGTTACATTCACCATAATTAAGGTATACTTGCAATAAGTTTCTTTGTAAAGTTTAATTTTACACTTTTGAAATCAAGATTGGATTTGATAAAATGGGTGCATTTTCGATAGAAGCTGATACCCTTTATTTGTTGTTTGCATTATAAAGTAAGGGTGGATTTGCAAGAAACTTTGATGTCTAATACTGTTTTTAATATGGCTCAATTTGAGGAACTATTATACTTATTAAACACTCTAATCTTCTCTTCTTTGGATAATACAATCACCATTGACAAAACCACTTTGCAGTCTGTTGTGACATGCTTGCATGTTATCGCAAGCTAAATCAACACTGGTGTAAAATTAGACTCGCTTCCTTCACGATGCACTTGAGCGAAAGAATATTCAACAACATTCTGAACCAGTCCTTGTTCAAAACCCTGTTTTAGAAGACGATGAAGATGATTTTGCCTATTCATACCAACAACCAACGCATGAGCCACTCAGTGAGCCAACTCCAGATTCAAGTAGAGATAAAGATCAACTTCCTCTTTCCAAGCGGATCATAAGACCTTGGGAAGAAATCAAACACAACAAGCATAGAACATGTATCATATATGAAAAGGATGTCACCTTTCATAATCTGAATTACACCAAACTGATCTAGTTTCAGAGTGTTGGATTGCTTCAAGAAAGTTCATATTGTTCAAGAGAAAATTTTGATATACCAATAATGTCAGCGAGTTGGCCACGTTGAAGATCAGTGCTTCGATCTTCATCCTTGTGAGCATTGCAGAAAACAAAATCATCCTTCAGATAGGTGTTTCAAACGCAAGACAACTGCAAGAATAAATAACCACTATGGGTGGATTCCTTCTTGGCGATGGTCATCAACAATCAAGAAGATATGTTAGTCATATCGACAAATTCACTCTCGAGTATTAATGCATCTTGCAATGAAAGGATTTGCATCTTCTCACCTTGTACCTAACAGGGGGAAACAACATCAAGGATTGATAGTCAAGCTTCAAGTTTCGAAGTCTCATCAATCGAGCAACAAAAAGTGAGCATGAATGATTTGTGGTTTCCCTTAAACCACCACTTAGTAGAATATTTTCAACTTCTGCTAGACAACAATTTATGGTCATCATTAAACCAACATTCAAGATCACTTACAATTAGTAGAAGACATCAACTTCCAACTTCTAGCTAACTTAGGAAATATTTCGGGAACCATTGAGTGTAGAGTACGGTTCTAGAGTTTCTGGTCATCCTTAAACCACCATATAGGTTTGTGGTATTCCTTAATACACCACCATCACTTAGTATAAGACATCAACTTCTGCTATCCATTCGGTTTGTGGTCGTCCCAAAACCACCTGATTCAAAGAGCACATTCAACCATCAACAAATGCACACTTCCATATTTTAGCTGCCCACTTTCACATATTAGCTCTCATCTTGGACTCACATACACCCCTTCAAATTAAGGGGGGGGGAATGTTGGAATGTAATCCGTTTAGGTTACTCGGTTGAGGAAATATGAAACGATCTGTTGTAGGGTGTCCAAGAGACATCTTGGAATATGAATCCAAACATCAACATCAATGCATATAAACATGTATCATACTGATTAATAAATGCATCTCACGCTTATCTTCATTTGGATTAGTCCAACAAAAACAAACAAAAATAGGAAAGGAAACACATTCTCTGACTGATTGCAGGTTATCAATATGCAAATATTTCTCTCGGCTTGAAGGACCTTAAATCTTTACTGAGCGCATTTACAAGTTACAGATTTCAGAGTTGGCAAGAAGTTCACAAGAATTCTAGAACTTTATGAAAAGATGCTCTTTCATTTTACTGTCCTATAGAATTCACAAATTCGAGAATTCTATACAAGATATTTTCTTTCATTGCACTATCCTATAGAGATCAAAGATTCTAGAGTTCTGTGCAAATATTTTTCATTTATTTGGCTGCCCAAGAGTTTGTGAGATCAATTACTATCATAAGTTGTATCTAACTTAGTGAAGTGAGAAACATTATCTAAACGATAAAGCACTAACAACCATATATGATTACAAGCCTTGGTGGTGAAGACAAAGTTTCAAACTGATCAAAGGTTTTTGAGTTTGCTTGAAGACTGGAGGTAACTCTTATATCTATTCCTAATTTTATTTTATAGACATGAAAAATAGGAAACAATCCATATATTTCACTTACTTTTTCCTTGTTTTTGTTTATAAAAATACCGTCTACTTTATCATTGTTGATATAAATTCCATTTACTCTACCTTTGTCTATAAAGAACTTCATCTATCTTGTCATTGTTTATATCAATTCCATTTATTTTTCCCTTGTTTATACTTCACCTAATTTCACTTTCACCTCAACCATCATCTCCAAACCTCTCATATKATTTATTGAAGACCAATTCTTMTACATACTTAGGTAGTTGCAATMTGTAGCTAGGTGCCCATAAYAGTGGAAACACATACATCTAAAGGGGATTCCTTCATAGTCCATGTTAACATGAAAGTGATCAACTCCCCTTATAATATCTATTATCTTTGTTGAACATTTCCTAACCTCCAACCCTATCAAGATGTGAGCCATTCTATAATATCCAGTCTCTAAGAAGGACAATATGGCTTCATAATAAATACTTAATGCATTGCCAATTTCTTTGAAAACCTCTTTGGACCACAAAATCAATGGTATCCCTAGAATTCGAACCCATATTGAGAGAATGTCCACACTATCCAATCATGCATCAAAATTGATATGCCATTTATTTAAGAACATAGATTGAGACCCCCATTTCCAATGTTGTTGAAATCTTTTCTCTGCTTCTTCAATTGTCCTAAACACCCAAACCAACCATCCTTTTACCAAAATCAAGGTACATGACGATACCCCCATGGCCAGTTGAAAGTTTAGATTTTTCCAATTCTTCAAATCCTCGCTGCTCATTTCTTAGGAAAAATTCCTACCAATGCCCAATCCCCCATCTCCATTTTGTCATTCAACTTGGTTTTACCACCCAAGTTCCTACTGATTGTCTAGTAAAACTTTTTGATACACTTACATTGCTTGGGTTTTCTTGAACCCTCCTAATACTGTAACCTGAAAACCTTCAAATCAGAGGATGTGGCTCCACTCAAGAGTTTCCAATCCAACATTTTCCCAATAAAAACATAACCTAAGATCGTATCCTTCCTTTAGATTGCATAGTTTCAAACAAAATCAAACTCATTATAGAATTCAATTAGTGGGTTTACATAATGATACCTTGTGCACATTAAATCCACATCCTTCTTTGAATAGAAATTCAAGGTTGGTGGATCTATAAGATCATATTCATAACTCTTGGCATGATGTGTGCTACTCGTGTAATAATGGGACTTGGTACGATCAAGGAAGAGACCTGTCACCCCCTCCTTTGTCTAGTATGAGGTATCGACACCTTGTTCAATCATCTCATGTGCTAGCTCACCCAAAATAGCCACAATAACATCCTTAATGGCTGAGACCCCAACTAGTATATAGCATGTTAGAGACTAGTGTATCATTCGATCAACCAATTTCAGGGTTGGACCAAATTAGTTGTCCTTCCAAAGGATTGTTTGAATAATCCACTTTTCCTCCTTTGAATCCATTCTATTGTCCATCTCTCCATTTCATAACATCATCAATATTAGATTCACCGTGAATCCACCATAGATACTCCTACAAAAACCCTCCTCCTACACTTGGCTAGCATTAATACCTATCACAGTTTCTATCTTCTTTTCATAACACACACACACACACACACACACACACACACACACACATGTGTGTGTGTGTGTATGTGTGTATCTACACACACATGTGGAGTAAGTGTAGTGTGTGTTATGAAAAGAAGATGGAAACCATGATAGGTATTAATGGAAACCATGATGGTATGCACACACACACATACATACCATCTTGGTATCCAGTAATACCTATCATGGTTTCCATCTTATTTAAACTAATTACACACACACACACACACATATAGTTATTATTATGTTTTTTTAATTTAGTGCATATGTGGGGGATTGTTGCTAGGCATTGTCAATTAGGTTTAGACTGGGTGGTTGAGAGGAATGTTATCCTCCCTACCTAGGTTCAATTTCTGCAAGTGACATGTTGAGCTCTTCAATGAGTATATTGTTGAAAAAGCCTCGAACTTCTATAGAATTTGGTTTACCCCTGGTACTATCCTTGAAATGATGGAAAGTGCCCCATGGGTTTCCTCGAGAAGTGTATTTCATGAAAATATGATTCTAGGCATTGGTCCCCCATCCTCCTAATTTAAAAAAAATGTTTGTTTTGGCCTACGAGAGGCTAGGGTGAGGGCAATGCTAGGTGTTTTCCTGAAGGCTAGGGCGATAGTGGACAATATTTAAAAAAAAAAGGTTAAATAAATAAATTAAAATGAATTTTGATCATTTTCATTGTTTATGTTTTTTATTTTAATTTAAAAATGTAGAAATTTATTACTATTAAAATAATAAATTATATTATTTGTTTTCATCCAGAGAAATGGAATCAACAAGGTAATCCATGAATGTATCTAGATCAAAGAATTGCAATAATAACTGACAAAACTACAATTAGTGCTTTCTAAGACTACTAACCAAGAAAAGACTGACACCTTTGAGTTCCATCAATTGAGATCCAATGAACCATGAAGAGTGCTAGCTATTGGAAATATGTTGTAGGGGAAAACAAAAAATTGCTTATTTTTTTTTCTCTACCTTGCTATTAGGTACAATATTAACTCTTGCTTACAAAAAGGAATAAATTTTATATCCGTTTAAAAAGATACTACAATGTGATTAATTATTGAGAAAAGAATTAATGTTATTAAAACTCTTCCAAATGAAATGCACAAAATGGCTTGAATACATGATGTTGGTGCAAATTTGTAAACATAGCGAGCAAATTTTCAAACCTTGTGGTTGCTACAAGATTACAGACAAATGAGTTAGAAAACTAAAGACCCTATCTTTCCATGGACAAATTTAACCTGAGATTCATGTTATTATTCATAAGTAGAATAAATGTAGCAAAGAAATCTACAATAACAACACTCAAATGAAAGAATGAATCAATCTTCCATTAACTGGAGTAGTTGTACATTTACACCTATGGAGAGCTCTTGAAGGTGTTGATATTCCGATGGCCTCTCCTTGGGAGGGTTATTTGCTTCCCTGAGTGTGTGTGTGTAGTTTCTCTCTCCTCTAGTTGTAAATGGATGCAATAGTGTGCTCCTCAAGAAACTAGGGTTTAAGTGGCAAAGGGGAAAACCTAAGGGAAAAATCCACAACGAGGGAAAATGAGAGCAAGAGGAATGAGAGAGTGAAAAATTAAAGTGATAATGAAATGGGGGAAGACCTCTCCTTGTTTTATAGGAAAAATATGGATTTTTTTCTCATATTTTTGCTTTTTTTTAAATTAAAAATAGTAGGGAAAATTATAAAAAGGGTTTATGACTTAATTAAGTGGGATTAACTTTAGGGAAATGGTTCCTAAAGTTAATTAAAGGGGATATTATGTAAAAGTGGGTTTTTATGGATTTATGAGTGAAATTTACTTTAGGAAAAGGGTTCCTAAAGTTAATTAAAGGCGATATGGTGTAAAATTCATGGTACCCATACTATTGTTGGAATATTTCAGTACACCTAGCATTTTGGTCTAGGTGGGCCATTTTTGAGTGATAACATATGCCCCCTAATGTATGAGGTTAGGAGCACATCTTATGACCGAAATACGTTATAGTTTTCTTTTACTGATGAATGAGACAACCGAGGAGAGAGAGATGCCATGGAAAACCAAACCGCTCGTAGAAGAGGTTGAATAAGACCAATTGTCAACAAGAGGGTCACAAAGTGTTAAGTTACATGATCTCAATAGGGACGAGATAAGCATACCCATACTTGTCGAGATAAATTATGATACTAGATACAATGGTGTGCATGTCAGGAAGGGGTTGAGCTGGTGAGACAACGTGAGGTCTTAAGTACAATATGATGTTGTAAAAAGTGGGCCAAAGTACAATTAAATGACATGATCAATTATGTATACATATGTTTGGGTTAAAGGACTAGTTTTACATCACAATTATTATTGATTTGAGTAAATAGGAAATGATGTCCCCACCATAGGGGGAGGAGGGTGGAAACAACCAAAGAATCCTTGTTGAACAAGAATAGGGCTCTGAAGATCTGTCATGAGCTAATTGAAGGAGAGATCAAATTGAGGGCTCTGAGAATGGTGGAACCGATCCAATCAAATCTGATGAACTACATATAATGTTGGATCATGGATGTATGTATGAATCTCAATGGTGTGATGATGAGTTGCATTAGAGCACATGATATCCTACCAAGTTTGAAAGCAATGATGACTCTCTTAACTTGGTCCAAGGTAACCCATCGAGGAGGTGGATAGGTACCAGGGTACATAGCACTAACCCCTAGAATGAATGTGTTAATGTCGATAGGGGGAAGTCCACCAACACCTAAGACGAAAAAATTGTTCTTAGGCCTAATATCAAAATCACAACAAGTGGAGTCATATATTTTGGAGCAATTGTTGATGTTGAAGCATGCAAGGGAATACCTAAAGGGAAAACCCCTCCTAAGGTTTTATGCATCTCACACATGTCTAGAAAATTGGTACAATGAACTAGATCATTGAACCATCAAGTGTACTATTCTCAATTGTACAATGATAAGATGAAGTTGAGCATGTGAGAAACAACCAAGTAACATGGAATTGATGGCTCCCTCTACCTGGTCTGAGGAACTCACCAATGGTGAAGATGAGTCCAAGGTACACAATCCTCTAAGCCAAACCCCTAGAATATAAGTGTTTAAGTCGATAAGGGAAGGCCCACTGGAACCAAGGCAAGGATGAATTCTTGGGACCAACACAAGGTAGAAAGTATGGTGTGACTGGAAAAGACTAAAACCCAATATGTAGGGGAAGGCAATTAGAAGTGTACTCAAAACTTCCCTTGTTCAAAGCATAAATGCAGGAATGACCTAGAAGTGACTGAAAACGTTCCATGGGGAATGGTAGATTACCAAGAATGAGACTTTTCAAGGACATATTAGTGGGATCATGAGGACAACTAAAGGTCAAATTTACGAAACATGTGATGGGTATGACTCACAGAGGTGCTGAAAAATTGTAACAAGACACAATGTGGAACTGAACAAACTCCATGGGACACAAAGGCAACTCATCTTAGATGCTCTGAAGAAGGGAAACACATGGATGCTGGAAATATATGAATCGAGTAATGTAAAAGTACAAGGGCCTCCTGGTATTACCCAGGGAGTCTGTTACCCCCATTTCTAGGGGTAACTAAGGAGATGATGTCTCGAGGCCCTCAGGTTGTAGACATGGAGAACTAAGAAATAGATCAGCAGGAAGAGCCCCACATCACACCACCCATCACCATGAGAGTGATGGTTGCATCATTCACCACACCAGCTTGGCTCATAGAGGACAATAGGTCTTTCTCCATGAGGTAGCAAGTCCGGTTTTGTGGTAAGTGTCATTTTAATAAATGCAACATTTGAATATGTTGCAAAGGTTTCTTCCTTGATTTTGAAAATGTTTGCTTGGAAATTATGTCTTTGCCTTGTTTTACCTTGGTGGTTGACATCATTGTCCTAGTAAGTGGTCACCCACGGGGAAAGGGTTTCTACTGGGGGGTTCCCATGATGAGTCATTGTACCTCTCTCGCATATACTTTTAACTTTACATGCTTCTTTCCCTTCATTTCCCCATCTTTTGGGTTTTCAGGTCACATTGACCCAAGAAGAGCTTGTACCTCATTTCATGGGAAGAAGGGGTTGAAGGCCTAGTGGCTTGTAGCTATAAAAAGATAAAATCCAATCATAAACCTTCCAAATGCTCGCCCAGGGATCTCGAGAATAATGAAATGTTTCTCTCAAAAAACTAAGGGACCCATAAAATAATAACCAATTGAACATGCCAACCAAGGTAGAGCATGTCTGGGAAATGTTTTTCATGCTTAGGTAGAAGTTCCACACATTGTCTTCAACTTGGGGAAGCACAGTGTGACCAAGTTAGAGTTAAGGTGGGAAAAAAATTTCATGCTTAGGTAGAATTCCCACTTTAGCTTCAACTTAGGAATGCTCTAATAAATTAAATGGAAAAAGGGCTTGAAAAAACCATGCATCATGGACGAAGGGAAACACACCCTCTACAAAGGCACCCATAAATGAGACAATATGAGCCCTTGTATTTCAAGAAACTCCATGCCCAAAAGTATGACCCCTATCCATCTCATACTCTTCACATGAATTAGAGAGGGTCCACCTAGGAAACACTCCTTGACTTGGGGAATGATTCACCTAATAGGTCACCATGACAACCCTCCCATACCTAAATTTGGCAAGTTGCATAAGGTCTTTGAGCATTTGTTTGGCAAGTTGCATAAAGGTCTTTGAGAATTTTTCAAAAATAGAGAGTTTGTGATTGTCTAAATTGAAAGTTGTTCTTCATGCTTTTAGCTTACTTGAGCCACTAGAGCATCTAGCTTATATTTGTGATTATCTTGTTGTAATTGACATAATGCTACAACCATTAGGGTTGTAGAAAAACTCACTTAAAGTCTTTCATTTCTCACTAATCTACAATTAAAATTTGCTTGCAAGATGCCATACTTAATCTACTTGTCATTGGCTATCTTTTGGGTGGATTGTTTGTTGATTTTGGTGGTTATATATTGATGTTGTAGAAATTGTTTGATACATCCATAAGGATGTCTTGATACATTGTTGATAACGTCATTTAGCAGACCTATTTTACCATCAAAACGTGTGCTACAATATTGGAATATTATCTATATGATTAGGATTTGATTACCCAATAATTATATGGTGTTTTGCATGGTTAATTTTGCAGATATTAATACTTTACGTTGTTGGTATATATATATATATATATATATATATTTGCTCCATTTTTGGGACAACAATGTTTCTTGCTCATT
>JASDQU010687872.1:56979-70663 GCA_032191745.1 Picea mariana
AATACTTGCTGGGAACAAAATTTCTCGTGAAAACAAACCACGATAGCTTGAAGTATTTTCTAACTCAAAAGAACCATTCATTTGAAAAACAAAAATGGGTGAGCAAAATCCAAGTCTTTGACTTCGATATTCTTTATAAAAAGGAAGGGAGAATTTTTTTGCAGATGGGTTATCAAGGAAACTTGATAGTGACGCTGCACTATGCGTTATTTCCATAGTCATTCCCGAATGGATCTCATAAGTTCAAACTAAGTATGCCAAAAATATAGAGATAAGGGAAGCCAATAGAGGAAGTTTAAAGGAACCCAACTACAAATGTTAAATTCATTGAGAGAATGACATACTATGGTACAAACAAAGGATTTTTTTACCCAACTCTTCCAAGTTCAAACTCCAAGTTTTGAAAGAAAATCATGATTCTCTGACAGTAGGCCATGTGTGGTTTTTTAAAAATTACTACAATATACACCAGTCTTTCTTTTAGAAGGGTATGTGGTTTGACATTCAGAAATATGTAACAAAATGTGAAACCTGTCGACGAATTTTTTTTGAAACAATCGCTCCTCTAGGTATTCTTCAACCCCTTCATATTTCAAGCCAAAAATGGTTCGAAATATCTATGGACTTTATTACTGGTCTTCCTACCTCTAAAGGAAAATATGTTGTATTTGTAATTGTGGATCAACTAACCAAATATACCCACTTTGTTGGGATTTTTTCAAAAGCCAAAGCTAGCCAAGTCGTCGATATCTATGTTAAAAATATTTTAAAGCTTCATGGATTTCCAAAGGTTATCGTAAGTGACAGAGATCCCAAGTTCACTAGCAACTTTTGGAAAGAACTATTTCACCAAGTGGGGACATCCTTAACCATGAGTACTTCATACCATCCCCAAACAGATCGCCAGACGAAAGTGGCTAGTAAATTCCTCGAAGGGTATCTAAGGAATTTTTTGAATGATCGTCAGACACAATGGATTAATTGGTTACACCTTGCAGAATGGTGGTACAATAGTATATATCATACCTCAACAAAAATCTCCATGCTTGAAGCCTTGTATGGTTATCTGCCTCCCTCAATTAAGGAATATGTTATCGGTTCCAAAGTCCCCACCGTGAAAGACTATCTTGTTACATCAGACGAAATTTTACACACTCTTAAAGGTCACCTCGAACAAGAAAGGAACCAAACCAAAAAACAAGCTCACAAAAGAAGAACCGGCCGAGAATTTATGACAGGAGATTGGGTATTTGTTCGACTACAACCTTACAAACAGATTTCTCTTAAAAATTACAAGAAACACAAACTAGCTCCTAAGTTTTAAGGACCCTATCAATTTTGAAAGAGAATCGGTCAAGTTGCTTACTCCCTTGATATTCCAAATAAAGAGAAATTGCATGAGGTTTTCCATGTTTCTTGTTTGAAGAAAAATTTGGGTTCTACCATCCATATACAAACATAATTGCCTCTTTTAGATAAAGAAGGAAAGTTAATTCTTCTTTCTGAAGGTATCTTAGAAGTACGAACCAAATTCCTTCATTCTAGAAAAGTTAATGAGTATCTGATCAAATGGAAAAAATTACCAGAAGATGAAGCTACTTGAGAAAATTAGGAGTTTAGATCCAAGCATTTATCTTTACCCATGCTTCGAGGATGAATCTTTTAAGCAAGGGATGACCTGTAAAATAATTAATTAAATTACATTTAAATTAGTTATATTGTAATGTAAAGTAAGGATGATTTTAGGGGCTAAATTTCGCTCATGGGCTAATTTTCCATGGTTTTTCCAAAAATGAGATTCGCTATTTTAAAAATGATTCGCCCAAATTCTATAGGATAAAATTAGTTTACCTTAAAAATCGCCAAAATTTTATAAAAAAATATATAAAATACTTAGAAATTTGAATATTTTTACAAAAATATCGCCAAACATTTATAGTTGACATATGAAGGATTAGTAATATTCACCAAGGTTTCTACATCTTAAAATAAATTTCCATCCTTAAGATCATCTCTGACGTAAAGTCATGTTCAATTGTTTAAAAGACATGACTTTACTCCTTTGTGTGTATTTATACACATTGTTGTAATCATAATGAGCATCGAATTATAAATAAAATATTAAATATTGAGTATACATGTTATATATATATATATAGTGCCCATCTTCCAGGTAATCTAAATGGTTCAGTCTTGTCAATATTGAAGGTAATCATTATGTCGTTCGATGGATCAATAGTGCTTGAAGTAGCTAGTAAATCCTTCCTCTGTGAAGGACACATTTGGAGGACTTCAAGGGACGACATTGCTACAGGGGATTGAACTAAGTCATCCACTATATTGTAGTGGTGGGTTTCCTACCCATGATGGTTATGGGCATTTATCCTTAATGGAACCTTGGGTACCTTGTGAGGTAGGTCCACAGTAGGGCGAGTAATATGTAAAGGTCCATTGTTGGATGGAGGAGGATCATAGGACTAAGTCGATTGTGCCCTAGGGGGAACACTATACTAGCAGGATCAAATAGTAAGATTAACATTAGCTAAATCCAAGAAGAGGAACTAGTAATTCTCATTCCCAAGAGTGGTGAAAGTGGAGGTGGTCCAGATGGGGGGGCTTGGGAGGTGGACACAAAACCTTGTGTTGGGAAAGGATCTCTCAAAATTGTTGGTTGCAATGAGGAGGGTGGGGTAGTTTGACTATTGGTGCACTTGGCAACCTCATTTTCTTCCCACATTCGATGCATTTCAATTAAGAGGGGGAAATCATGAGTGTAATTCCCATAAACACCACAACTAGCACAGGGTTTATTAGTGTGAAAGTTTTGGTTCTTCCCCTGCTTGGGTTGGGGATTGTTACCTTAGCCTTGGTTTGTGGTGGGCTAATTTCCCCTAGCATTGGTATTAGGTGGAGGATTTTGATTTCTCTAGTTTTCCTAGTTTTGGTTGTTCTTCTTAACTTTCCCCTTGTTTTTATTCTTGTTGTGATTGGGGGGATTAGGAGCAGTTTGTTGTGCATACACTTTCCCTTATGGAGGGGGTGTAGGTTGACTAGTAGGGGGTTTGGGTACCATTGCTTGAAGAGATGTGGTAGCTAGTGGTGGAACAGGAAAAGGGTAATAAGGGTTCATAACAACACCACCACAAAAAGAGCTTCCATAAGGGGTGCCTTGACCATGTGGATGTGCATGTGGTGTAGGTAAGAGGTATTGGTGCCTAATTGTGATGAGGGGCAAGAAGGGTAATGAGGGGGTTTAAGATACCACAGACTGTTGAAGAATATCCCATAGAAGGTTGAGGGTATGAGGTATTAATCCCACCATAAGGGTGACCATATCCAGTAGGTCTATGAGGAGTAGGATGGGTGTGAGACATAGATCTAATAAGTCCATCAACTGCATGGGATGCCCCCGGTGCACACATGTCACTTGAGCGAGAGCGAGGGGCATCGAGAAGTATGGTGTAAAGGTACCTTGATTGTGCATAAATAAGATCATATTGTTGGGTTTTTTGGATGGCTTCTTCCTCATTCCTAGGCAGTGTCATGGCTACATCTTTGGAAATGGGGGGAATAAGGGGATTCAAAAACTAATCCATAAGGAAAGTGTCACTAATCTGAGATTTACATAAGCCACGTCTTTTACGCCACTCTTGGATGTGGTCCAAGATTTGGGTAGAAATGGTTTGACGAAAGTTAGTTAGGATTTATATATCTATGTCATGGTAGACTGGGAGATGGAAGAAGGTAAGAAACACTTTGAATATGGACTCAAAGGTTCTGTGGGTGTTACAGGTTTGGTCTATGTACCATTTGATAGTAACACCCATCAAAGTGCATTGGAAAAGTTTCAACCTAATCGAATCCTTCATTATGGAGTTAAAGGAACACCAAAAGTGGAAGGACATGATGTGGTTAGAGGGGTTTTCTCATTTTTTTCCTTCAAACTTAGGGATATATAATGATATTTGTTTTGGCATGGGGGGTCAATTAGGGTCATGGTAGATGGGACGGTTAATCAACTTGTTCAAATCAGGGAGATTTAAACTAGCCATGAAAGGCATAAAGGTTTGATTAATGTTGGGTCTTGGGTTAGCTCCAACCATAATGAAACTTGGGTTAAAAGGGGATGAAGGACCTAATAGGGGGAAGTGGGACCAAAAATGGATATATTAGTACCCCTCAATGGGGAGGGGGGTTTCGAGTCAGATGAGATAGAACTTGAAGGTGGATTAGGGTGGGGGACCTTGTTTCATCGAGTAGAGAGGATACTGCGTCTAATGGAGAACTCGGGTCAAAGTCATTAAATACTATGAGTCTGTCTCCTATGGGAAGTTATGGTGTCCCGAGGTAAGTATCTCTCTAAGAAAAAATTTAATCAAAAGGATAAAGAAAAGAAGAGATGAATTAAGAAATTACTTAATCAAATACACACACTACGTGCTCAGGTGGTGCATATGTGATTTCAAGTTTATCTGAAAAGTGAAGAAGGTTTGATTCAAGTAGTTCCATCCTATAAAAAGAAAAAGACACATAAAATATCAACCAAAAGCACAAACAAAACCTAGACTATGGATGGGGGCCTTCTAAATAACTAACAACAAGGGGAGATGAGGTCCCATGCGTAGTTGAGTGAAGGTGTGAGAGATAGTTATAACTACGGGGCAGTGGGTAGTGAGAGGTCCCGAAGGCCTGTCAAAATATGTCTCAGGTGCCCTCCCTCCTGGAAGAGCCAGATAGGTAAAGATAACTGATATTGATCACTAAGATACCTCTTCACGGACATGTGTAACAAGATACCTTGCGTTCGTGCTGAAATCACACAATTTGGGGATCTTCAGTAGTGAAAGAGCAAGGAGTCACAATCACATCTCCGATCCAGACCTTGGAATTATCTACTCTAAGAGTGTCCAAATGGGATGGGACCATGTCTTATAGAAATGATTTTGGCTCCCTAAAAAGTCAACTTCTATGTCTTAGATGTAAGTGACCATGGGGAATTATTTGGATTCCTATCCCTTAGACCCTAACTAAACTACACATATGTTTTTGGTTCCCAAGGGGGCCTAAATGTGTGTTAATTTAATTGATTTATTTCAAGGATGATCTTGGCTTCATGAACCAAGCATATAACGTAATGTGTGCTTTTGTGTGCTTGTGGTGTAACCAAAATTAAAATTTTGAAATGAAATTACGAAAAAGAAATGCTTAAAAAAGAAATGGCACTGAAACTAAAATCTAAATAAATATGCAAGTAATTTAACTAAAACCCTAAATGTTGATTTTTCTTTCAATTAAAATAGAAATAACTTGCATAAAAATTTAGACTTTTTAAACAGGAAAATTCTTTTCAAACAATTCTACATGCAATCATATCTACTAAAGAAAAAAATCCCTATTGTCAAGCAAAAATATTAGGGGTCTTAAGTGGCCTTTTTCTTTTTCACTAAGGGTTTTAAACAAATCTTAATTACATATGCATTTTGTAATAGCAAAAGAGAATGGCCTATTTCTATAATAGAAAACTAAAAAAATGCAATGCAACTAGCTATATGCCCCTACTTATATGCTTTTTGTAGTTTGATTTTTTTCAAATTAAAATGAAACTAATGCAAGAAAGAAACCTATAGGTGCAATCAACCAAGAGAATGCAAAACTACAACCTATTTGCAGAGAAAAAATAGAGATACAAACCCTAAAAAATCTCTTGAAGGAAAGGTATTGAAACCCTAGGGGGGTTTGTTCCTCGATCCTCTATATTTGTAAGGATTTAGAGCCAAACCTACAAACTAGAAGCTAATTGAGCATCAACATGCCCTAAAAAACAATGTAACAGACACAAAAAAGCATGAAAAACTTGAAAAAACTGAGGTTTGGGCCCCTGCAGAAACTTACCTTAGAAAGTGTGTTGGCCTTTGCAAAAAGGTACCCTATTTACAATGTTGGCCAATGCAAAAAAAATCCCTTCTTGATGCATTGTTCAACACACCTATTGACCCAAGTAAGTGCATTGGTCCTTGTTGATGTTTTGGTAGCTATAGGAGGTATTAACCTCCGCGTGTAACCTATGACTTAGAATGGAATATTTTGAAATCAAGTGAACCATTAAACAGATGTGGGGAAACCCTAGAAGACAAGTCAGCCTAGCAGAATAAATAATATTAGAATATTGTCTTCCAGAAATACAAGTTGGCTCCACAGGAAAAAGATAAACAAAAAATATAATTACCAGAAAGTCAAGTCTGCCCAGCAAGAAAATTCACTGGATAGATTAATATAAATAGAGGACGTTTTATTTCATTTGTACACCCATTCAGAGAACAAGTCTTGTGGAGAGCTGCAGTTGCAACTGCAACTGCATCTACAAGGAGGAATAAGGGTGCATGGTTATCTCTTGGTCTTGGTCTCTCTCTTGGTGACATTATTGGTGATTCTCTTGGTGACATTCTTGGTGATACTCTTGGTGATATTATTGCTAAGTATAGTGCAAGTCTGAGAGAGTAGTGCACCTGCAGCTGCTGCAGTTTTGTATGGTACTTGTTCTGTGGATACGAAGACTCTCTCTCTTGTGCGCTACCCTTGGAGAAGGAGCGCTCTACTTGTCTTGAGTTGTTGTTGCAGTTAGCAGTTAAGGTTTATCTGTTGTTTCTGGAGTAGGCTTGCCAGAATTATTCTAAGTAAAGGTTAGTGTGCTTGGGGGTGGCATATGTGAATTCATATGGTTGGGTGACAATGATGTGACATCGTCTATGGTTAAACAAGCATACCAAAATTTCAACATGGTATCAGAGTTGGTTTCCTTCGTAACAGTCTAACCGTTGGAAGGAAGATCCTCAGTTTCCCCCATTTTCAAGCTCATTGAGCACTTACTGAACTCACTAGGAAGGTTGCCTAAGTAGGGCGCATCTCTTCCCTAGATCAGATCTTCAAATTTCTGAAGTTGAGAAATTAAAGTTTCCTTATAAAACCCTAGGTTTGTAGTGTCAGTTACATTTGCAGTGTCAATTCCTTCATGTCAATTGCTTTGTGCCAGTTGCAGTGCTACTTGCAACACCAGTTACAGTGCTAGTTGCAATGTCAATTGCAGTGCCATATGCAGCACCCGTTGCAGTGCCAATTGCAGCACCAGTTACAGTGCCAGTCGCAGCACCATTTGCAATGCCAGTTGCAACACCAGTTGTCGTGCTAGCACCAGTTGCAGTGAAATTTTCTGTGAAGTGTTGGGACTAATTTTTGGTTGTCCTAATTCGACTTACACATCTTCATCTACATTTAGATTACAATTTGGAGCACCTTTTAAGTTTTAAGGTTTGTCATTACTTGTCGCCTCTGTCGGATGGTGCCACTACTTTTCGATGTTGTCGGAGGTACGTACTTATATATATATATATATATATTTAAACTGTATCACTATTTTGAGTGTGATTGCAGGAGAAGGGATCTCTTATAATCGTAGATCCAGAGGGATATCAGACCCAACAAATTCAGAGGAACATTGCACTCCAGGTTTGATTGTTTTCACATGCCTCTAGCCGTTATGGCATTATTGTAAGCTTATGAACATCTAGTTGTATTTTGATTTATTGAAGTTATAGTAACCTTTGTTCAAAGTTAAAGTTATAAGATGACTCTAGTCAAAGTATTAGATTAATTAAGGTTGAGATTGAGTTTATTTGCATTATATTCTCTAAGTCAAATTTCTGTCAAGAAAGCATAATGTCTTAAGTACAGGGGACAGGTTGAAGAGAATACTTGTCATCTCGAGTGAAGGAGACTTGGAAGAAAATCAACAACACTCATTCTTGAAGATAAGACTCCGGATTCGAGGTGTGATTGATTAAATTAATAAGTTTCCAATTTGCACATATCAAGTTTGATAATTGCTACATTATTAGTTGTGACAACAATCCTTGAAAGGTTTTATTACTGCTAAATACAATGAATACTTGGCAACATGTGAGTACTATTGATATAAATGCTTATTGTACTTGGTCACAAGATGAACTAACATCTGCTCTAGGAGATACTTCTTGTTTTGCTTCCAGGAAGGTCACCTTGGTAATAATATGATGATTACCATGAGATTTCCTTTTTATTCTTGTTGACATAGATATGCTCTTATGAAAAGGCTATTATAATTTTTGTTCTTGTTTTCTTGTTCCGGGCAGGTTACCATGGAGGAATGATTGATCACAACACTAGAAGAGTGTTGTTCCTATTTCTTATTATTGTATTTTTTATTTGGTTCTTGTTCCAGGTAGGTCACAAGCAATAGCTCTAAGAAGGTGCTACTATGATTATTGATCTCGTTCTTGTTTTTATTATTATAAGAGTATTATTCTTGTCTATTGTTTCTCCCTTTGTTGTCCTTGTTCCAGGAAGGTCATAGGTGATAACTTGGAGGGAAGCTATAATGACAGTTACAGGAGACAACATATTAGATGGTTTCTAGTTTGAGACATGTTGCAGATTATCTAGATAAGAAGTTGTATACATGACCGTATACATCCATGTACCAAAGAAGAAGAAGAAGAAGAAGGGTACTTTTGTGAGATACAAATTATATCATATGGAGATTGATTGTAAGGAGCAGAAGCCTCCAAAGATGACTGAACAAATCCTTCTAGTGCAGTTTATCACTCTTCAAATCATCAGGAAGAGTTATTAGAGCCATAAGGGCCTACCCAAAATCGTTGCAGTAACGAAGAAGAGACTTGTGTGGTCCCATGAAACATTGCAGGATACAACATTGATGAGCCATATCATGAGGAGAAGATGGCTCCACCGGTGGTGAGGCAGGCGACCCCACCAAGTACCAGCTCAAAGGGAATCAACCCTCACGATCTAGTAGGGAGGAGAAGCTTCCCCAAGACCATTCACTGGAGAATTCAGAGGAAATAATCACACATAGAAGGAGAAGATGGCTCTGAAGATTATACAGAATCAGAGGGAGTCAAGATTCAGAGGGAGAATAGAGACTCAAAGACTCTCATATTTAGATGGAAGAGAGAGACGTCTTCCAGGACTGATAGACATGTGCCATGGGTTGAGAAGGCTAGATTGAAGCTTCAGAGGCTTCAAGGAGATATGAGATCTTAAGGGAAGATTCCCTTTCTTCAATAGACTTTGTTATAGTGACCGAGGACGAAGCTAGTCAGAAGGACTGGGATATATATATTTTCCTTGGATCCGAGACTAGAAGGGAAGTCAATGGTGACTTCCAAGTTGATCTACAAGATCAATCATGTTGCAGATAAATAGCCTAGAGATGTACAAAGCATGATTTGTGTCCAGAGGATTCTCCCAGCAAGAGGGACAAGACTATGACGAGACACTTGCTCCAGTATATTTCTATCGACGAACATGTAGCAGATATGTTGACCAAGCCTCTTTCAAGGACAAACTTCGAGTGGTCAAAATGTTTTTCTCGAGTACTGAGAATTGATGTATTCCCCAGTTTCGGGAAGTGATGTGATCCCCATTAGTGGGAGATACTCCAGCGCAAGTTAGTACTCCAAAGCAGGTTGTTATTCTACCACAACGTAGGTTGGTACTCCAACGTAGGCTAGTATGCTACCCCAGCGCAGGTTGGTACTCCAATGCAGGCTGGTATGCTACCCCAACATAGGTTGGTACTCCAACACGGGTTGCTATGATACCCCAACACAGGTTGGTACTCCAATGCAGGCTGGTATGCTACCCCATTGTAGGTTGGTTGTAACATCCACAAAAATAAATTATTTTTAAGTCTGAAAATACTTAGGAATTTATTTCCGTTTTTGGTAAATTCGAAATTGGAAAATTATTGCCATTTATGGCAATTCTGAATTTCAAATTTAGTTAATTGTAAATTATGATTATGACTGTTGGCAAAGATCTGATTCGACCCAACTAACTCTTTGACTATTACACTTGTAAGAAACAAATATTTTTATATTTATTGTTGATGGACAAATGGAACAGCCAGGTTAAAATCAATTGACCATGACTCCATGAGTGGGGAACATGTTGGAACTACCTCAGGGATGAATGTTACAAGTGGAAAATCAAGAATTTGGCCATTGGCAGCCCCTGAAAATCAGGGATTTGGAAATCTGGGAAAATTCCCAAGGGGAAAATACCTAGGCACAATTGCTTTTCGATATATAGCATATGGGAGGAGACATGACGTTGCCTAGTATGATGGGGAAATAATTATCTCTTGCTGTTATGAACACTATTTTATGAGTGTGAGGCAAGGAGAAGTTTTTGAAACTGAAGGACTATTGTTGAGGAGGAGTTCTGGAGTTCGCCCTCATGGATTCATGGTCAGGCTATGGGGTGAACAGGACAAGTAAATTGGTTGTTCTGTTCTAAGGTTGGGAGGAACTTGGTTGTTCCATTTGTTGTTCGACAATTGTTCAGATATGTCTATATACTCCTTCTCTGGTAAAATGTTATTTGAATTATTGGCTGATAGAATGCATCTATTTAAATATGAATGAATTGCTCTGTTTTATTAAGTTCTGATGGAATGGAATGAACTGTAGGATAAACCCTTTATGGTTCAATTGTAGACGTTGAGTAAAACTTTCTAAGTAGCTTGGCAGGGTTTGGGATGTGATGATGGAAACATATTAGGAGATATATCTGTGTTAAATAAAATATCATTTTAAGTACTGTGTTAGAAATCACTACTAGATCGGTGAATCATATACATCTAGTTATTCAGTTTTGCAAGTGAACTTTAGACTTTGCAAACGCTATTCTGGAAGTAAATCTAAGATTTAAAACATTTACATACCTATACATAGAGACATATCTCTGTGGGTCATCCCTTTAATTCTGGACGAATTGCTCTATCGATTAAATTATTGTTGGAATGATTACATACAATAGAAAGTAACTATGTATACGTTTATATCTAGATATATATATATGTGTGTGTGTATAGCTACTTATGAAAATTTTCAAGACTCATTTAAATGCCTATTGTATGCATACCACCATGTACTAATAATATAATTGAAGGTGAACAGTCTAACTAATCACAAACAAAGTTCTAGAAATGAAATGATGGAAAGCGAATAGTCTAACTAGTCACAAACGAAGTTCTAGAAATTAAATAATATAATGGAAAATGAACAATCTAACTAATTGAAAACGAAGTTCTAGAAATGAAATACTAGAGGAGAGAAAGCCCAATGAGTTGAAAGACAGAGGTTCTAGAGCCATACAACTTGTATGCATATACATTTTTCGATAAGTTCGAATTACACAACTATATTAACAAATAATGAAATCGTTCCAACTTCTTTATAAATATCAAGGTAAACCTGGAAGGGAGTATAGAATAGAATTTTCAATACAAGAATACGTCTTGCTACAGAATCCTGTGTATAACGCATCTAATATACCAAAACAAAGAATCTACTTTTACTAGAAGATTGAGTTTCCCATCTAACTCGGTTATACAATTGAAAGATAATGAGACAGTCATGTTCATTATATCCTAATCATTACAATTACATAGAAAAAAATATTTTGACCCTTATGTCTCTTCTTTTATACAGTCAACCCGCGGTTATAAGATCCTAGTATGTTTTCCATGATAACGACATTTTAGGGCAGAACCAACCCTTATGATAGAACCTAGAGTCTATTGATTTTCTTTAAATTGCGGTAAGATCAGAACCCGAGTACCTTCTGTAAGAGGCACGGCCTTGGAAATCTCGAGGCTTGGACGATTTTAACCCTGCAAAGAAATCAAGAAAAATTTAATTAGTACCAGATTAAAAAGTGAGTAAAATTTAAATGTTGAACTATAGAGGAACTACCAGGGTAAATGACCTCAGAGGAATTAACACAAGAAATTTTAAAATTCTACACTTAGCTTTCATTTTAGGAACGGCGGTTCCAGCTACGTCGTTGAAGGAGTCATCCACAGACCCAAGGGGGAAAGGTGGATAAAGTATAACCTAATGGGTACCCTCGCAACAAACAGGGGGGTCCCATCATTAGATCTCAATAATCAAAAGTCTTTAATCATGATAGCAGAAAATAAAATGAGTTTATCAACCATTCAATAATGCACAGAATAAAAACATGCACCACCAACAGAATCATATCAGTCCGATTCACAAAGATTTTCACGAGAATTACGAATTCCACCAATTTTCAAGAAATGGAAATTACATGTCATTAACCAATATTAAATGAGAACACAACAAAATAACCATCGAACTTCGAACAGGAAATAAGTATAAAGTCTTTAAAAATTGAGAAGTCCTCGAGTAATGCTACAATGAAATCTATAACTCGTATGTAAGTATTTACAGGTGCGTTTAGGGTAAACAGGGGAATTAGAGTTGAAGTCGAAACCCTGTACAAGAAAACCCTATCCAACCATAGGAATGTGGTCGCGAATTCACCAAGAATACGCGGTCTCCATCATAAACCAAGAGATCGACAATTTAGAGATTTCACACAAAGCTTAACCGAATAAACAAGAAAAGAATACAACTATTTTTGTACATCAAACACAATAAGGATGAATATAGTAAGGAATAAGTCGAGTAACGAGAGTTGGGACTTCTTCCCTGACAGAAAAACCCCGCAAAGAAGATATGGACCTTACCAGAAAACTGTAATATTCACGCATGTACAAATACACTCAGTATCGAGTTCCTTTTAGAGGGCTTTGTATCTAGGATTAATCCCTAGGGTTGAATGTTGGGAATGAGGAAAATAAACATATGGTTACATAGCAAGGGAATGACTGAGGTAAATCGTGGTGTGACAAAATCAAAAGAAGACCAAGAACCGCTTGTGGGGAAACTTCACCAGTTTTGGCCTCTATAAAGAAAATGGGGGAAATGCCAACAAAGGGAGACATACTACTTCACTAGTTTCATACTTACCCATGACCGAGAATAGTCCAGGGGGTTAAGAAAAGAATAACGATAATGGGGAAAGAACCTTCACTGAAAGTCGTAAAAAGATTAACAGTACAGAGTATTTTCTTCCACTTTAATGAAACCCTGAAGGTTCCATCCAACTACAATAACATAGGAGTATTATGGACTTACCAGGGCAGTTGGGTATGTTGGACACACCTACCACACTTAGAGGGGGGGTGAATGAGTGTGGGGCTCATTTTCCCAAAACTTACCTCTTGCACAAAAACTCATCAATTAGCATTCAATATTTATTCATTACCCATTGCAGTCATTTATANATGAACAGAAAGAACACAAGATGTATGTACAATTTTCTTTTTATTACGGACTACAATCCTTGGGGTTTATCAGCAACAACTGAATAGAGTACAACTCTACAAGAGCACCAACTCTATATGCCAGACTCAGCTTACATTCTCAGCACCAACTAAGATGAGGCATAAATCCTCAATAGATATCAATCTGTCAACAGCTATGTGACCTGTCAGTAATGTAGCCCGTGTGTGCACGTGCCCTGGCTCACTATAGCCCACGTGTGAACGCGGCCAGTGTATAAGGCAACAAGCGTATGCTTCTGAGCAACTAGGGTTTTTCTTTTCTTCACATGCTCAGAACCTCTGCAACCTACAATCACTTTCTCTTCTGTCTTCCACTGTCCAAACTGACCCACAGCTAGTCACAACACATCCAAGCTCTCCAATAGATTTCTCATGCTCCACAACAAATCAATATGAATGCTATATCAATCA
>JASDQU010687873.1:28376-42453 GCA_032191745.1 Picea mariana
CATGGAGACGGGTGGGAGGAAAAAATTGTGACATGTCAATCTATGATGAAAGTGCTCAATCCACTTCAGGAAGGGGTCATAAAAAGTCCAAGGTTTAGAATACCAACTCAAACGGTCTGAAAACTGGCTACCTTGGGCGTCCTCACACTCTGAAGGGGCTGGCAAGGATTTGGTAGATGGCTGGAAAACTAGTAAGGGAAAGTTGAAACACCGATATGATAGACTTGAACTTGTGGTTTTCAACCAACCCTTGGATTCTAGGGTTTGATTGAGAGGAAACTCAATACTAAGATATAATTCCCAACCATACCTTTAATGAAACAACAAGGTAGAGTGATAATAGGTGGCTGAGGAAAATCGTCATGAGAATCCTTATTTAGGAAAACAATGTCTTTACTCCTTTCAAAATCCAAGCATAGCAATGGTTGATAGTCATCTTCATAGGATAAATCCAAGTGCTCGGAGGAGTACTCATCAAAGCCCTCAAGGTAATATATAAAATCGTTAGGCAAACACAGTACTTGGTCAACCTTGAGTGCTTGGGAAGCATCGGTAAAAATCTCATCTCCTTGTTGCCACTGATCAAGAGTAACTTGTTGTGATAATTGCAAAGGCAACACTTGGAAATGAATTTCTATGTCATAGATGGGATCAATATCATAACTAACTGCATCCCACCCACGTCTCCCAACATGTATGAATTCATCAATTTTATCAATTATGTCATTATCGGTATCATAACATGCAGGATTTGAAGTGTTCAAGGACTTGCTTATCTCCTCCTCATCTTCCCTATGACAAAGCAGAACATCATCAAAAACTAGGGGAGGAGGGAAACTTACTTCTTCTTCTCATGCAGGAGCTTTGAAGACTTGGGTGCTTTCAACATGCGTTATGGTTTCATCTTCAATAATTACCCCTTCATCTTCAATTGTGCAGCAAGGAAGGTATACTTCTTCTGGGAATTCCATTTCTCCTTCATTTTCTGAATCATGGGACAAGGTGTTATCGAAATCCTGAAATGGAAAGAAACTAACCTCATCGTCTTGTTGTTGTATAGGTGGAGAAGGATTTTGGATCGGTTCATCAAGAGGAGGAGGTCATGTTGATACTTTGTCATTGGTTTCCAGCTCCTCAACTGTGTATTCAACAATCCCTTGTTGATATGTGGTTTGTTCCATTTCTTCTTGGAAATCATCAATGCATTTCTCAAGGGAAATCAAACTTTCTCTATTGAGAGTACCTGAGGCAAAGCGACATCTTATCCCAGACAAGGAGATGTTCTCTTCAATCCTTGCAGCCATGTTGTAGGCTTCATTGAGCATCCTTGGGGCTCTCTTATCAAGGGGAAAACTCAGATATCCCAAAAGTGCACAAGTAAAGAGATTGACAAGGTATCTCTCCTCGGGATGATGACTTCCAAGAATTTGATATAGCATGTTCTCAAATCTATCCTGGAAGTCTCTGATAGTTTCATGCTCATCTTGTTTTACATGCTCGAGTTCTTTTAATAGTGCTGGGATGTTTTCTAACTGTATACCCCATGTTTTGAGAAAGGTTTCCTCAAATTGCTCCATAGTCGTGATGCTGGCATCAGGGAGGTTGTCATACCACTCTTTGGCATTGTAACAAAGAGTGGTATAAAAAAGTTTCATGACCACGTCTTCAACATAATCACTGATAGGGTAGGATAGGAAGAAATTCCAGAAGTTTCCCATGTGATAGTCAGCTCTCTCTCTATCACCACCAGTGAATCCAGGGAGAAAATTTATGTATTCAAAGGGCATTTGTTGAGGGTACATCAGGATGTTACTCATGTCTAAAGGCTTGTAGTTCCCAGGATCCCATTGTGAAGTCATTGTTGGCTTCCTCATTATCAGAGTCACTAGATAATTTTCTTGAAACTATCAAAAGATAAGGGAAAACACCCTAAGTGGAGTCACCAGGTAAGCTTGTAAGATAAGGAATTTAGAGGCAAGGCTTACTGAAAAGTGTTGTCTTGAGGAGAATTGACTCAGTGTTCCTCGACAACGACGCCGGAATTTTATCGCGTAGTTTGTAGCAAGGATTAAAGCTTCAGGTTTGAAGGTCAAACTGGCATAACAGGAACCAATGCCACCCAGTGTCACCACAATGGGATGTTTTTTTCTCTTTGGAGAGGTGAGGCCCAGGGAAGACGTCCCCGATGACCTGGGCTTTTGAGAAGAAAAGGATTATAAGACAAGGGCAAATTCCCCCCCTCACAAGTCACCACCGAGCAGATAGTCCTGGCTAAACTACCAATAATAAAGTAAAACCCCAAAATAAGTACACATGCCTGGAACAAAACAATAACAAACTGATATATGCAAGCTATTTCAATGGGTTATTACTTCATATAAATAGATGAATATCTGATAAACATATAAGCAATTTAGCAATAGATATTGACAAAGTCAATGTTTGTAAATAACAATGAAAATTGTCACTTCACCAATAAATACTGGAACGATATGGAATTCAATGCAACCAATCAACACTTCATTCAATAAATTCCTTAAATCACCATTCAATTTTCTTATAAAGTAAAATTTTTGCTGCACAAATGATATAATAGCCAAGGATGACGTCAACAACAGGTTAATTAGGTTAGTTCCTAGGCTAGGGTTAGTAGTTAGGATTTGATTCAAAGAGTTTTGAGAGTAGTTTGATTCACTTCAACGCAAGAGGTTTCTTAGGATCGATGCTTTAGGGTTAATGGAGTCAAAAGTGAAAGACGCAAGAGATGAAGGATCAAAGAAAAAAATGAGGCTAAGGACTAGAGGATTAAGCCTTGAGGTGTTGCTAAAGCAAGGCCTCAAGGACACAAACCCTAGGGGAGAGAGGCTCACCTTGGTGTAGGAGAACTAGGCCTCGGTGCTCTCTCCTCCTTCCCTAACTCAATGGCAAGGACAACTAGTTTTGAAAATATAGCATAAAACTAAGACAAGAGGGTTTGAGAAACAAAGTGTTGCTAGAGCAAGGCTTGTACAACAAACCCTAGAAAAATCGGCCCAAAGTGTAGAAGGCCTAGGCTTTGAGGATTCTCCTTCTTCTTAGCTTAAGAAAGTAAAACGAATAGCATATGAAGAGGGGAAAAAGAGTGTAGCTAAGGCTAGGCTCAATCCTCTTCAACATGAAAGAGAAGAGTGTTGCTATGGCAAGGCTCTATCTCATTTCAACAAATAAAATGGCTAGAAATCTTGACGGGGACATGAGACAAGGACCTACAATGTGTTCTTGTCCCCTAGGGTTTATTCAGAAAATTATAACCATAAATGCAAGAGAAATAAAACTACAACCATTCATTCAAGAAGTTTTGCAGAAATTTACTTACATTTAACAAAGAAATCAAGTAGCAAACCCTAGTTGTAACACCCTCCACCAAGATAAATGCCAAAAATGCCAAGAAAAATATTCCTTCAACAAGTGTGCCTCACTAAATCAGCCAAAACCCTAGAATAAGGTGCAAATTTCAGACCTCCTCAAGTGGTGAGTGAGAGATGATGAAAAAATGAAGGTGAAAATCCTTCATTTATAATGTATCAATGGCCTAATTTACTTTTAGGTCATAAAAAGGTCGACAATCCCAAAATATTGAAAATTATACTGTTTTACATTAATTGACAAATTAAAATCCTAATCAAGAAACACAAAGACGTCATCCCATTTCTAAGGCGATGTTAGCCCCTTTTAGGGAAAATGCAACCCCCGGGAGAAAAACGTTAGCCCCCCCTGGGCTTCTCCAAGCTGCCACACGTGCCAAATGATCTGTCCATCTACCAAAATGTCCATGAAGCAAGGATGATGTCATGGAACTCATGGGTGACGTCCTAGGCCTTCCAAGGCCAACGTTCCACTAAAAATGGGTTAAACCCCTTAAGTCAAGTTGTGCCAGGGTGCCTCTGGTGGAACATCCTCCTCTTCTCTGGTGCAAAGCCCCTGATATATCTTTGTCCTATCTCTGCCCCCTGATGGGGTCTCAACATCCATTTGATGGGCTCTTCAGCTCCATGGAGGTCCGAACTGATCATCTCCCCATGTGTACCAGTCCAAATGGTACCTGTCCGTCGGGCATGGTCCTGTACATCAGCATATATGCCCTCCATGGGCTCATTAGTCATAGGGATCATAGTGATGTCAATCACATCTCATCATCAATATTATTAAACACATGCAAAAAATCCCCAATACATCAATTAACAACTCAAAGACGTTGCACAAGACTACAATACAAGTCTGGAGAAAAAGACAAGGTGTCCTATTGGGCTAGTGTCCATAGAAGAAGGAAAGTTCCTGGAAGAAACCTCATCCAAGCCATGTAAGTGGGTGATGTGGTCAAGGGATGTCCAAACATGTGGGTGCATTGAGGGCCAAGGATGCAAAAATGTTACCTGTGGGTGCCTTTGTAGAAGGCGAGTTGTACCTGTCATGGATGCATTTTTTCCAAGCCCATTCTTGCCTTTTATTCTTCATTATTTTATTCTTTTATCTTTTATTGCTTTCTGTTCAAGAGCTAATCAGGGGACACTACACTTGCATGGTGACCAGTGGTGACAACGTTACCCACAAGTATTTTCACATAAATGAGAAGGTTGGCTTGTGATGAGACCCTTTTTCCCTTGGCCATGGAACCAAGAGTCACTGCCCTAGCGTGGTGACCAACTAATGGCAATGTCATACTGTTAGATACCCATGGACCTAAAAGGTTGGCTCGTGATGAGACCCACTATCCTCTGGTCAGGCATTGTTTTATTATTTTTTCGGGTCCCTCTTGTTTCTCGCTGAGAAGCTTTTTATTGCTTTCTCGGGGATCCCTGGGCGAAGCATCTCGAGGTTTTATTTTTAGGCTTTTATCTTTTACCATCTTGCTTTTACCTTCTGGGCCTTTAGCCCCTTCTTCCCATGAGATAAGGTGCAATCCTGAAAATAGGTCAACCCAATGTCTGGACAAGAGGAATGGGATAGGTGAGCGAGAAACAAGATAGAAAAGTGGTGCCATGATGGGAGCAGACGATGGATTTCAGAAATCCCCCCAAGTGGCAAACCAAAACCTACAAACATAGGCTTGCTAGGGCATTTTGTCAATCCCCCCAAACATGATCAAGCGGGCCAGTGTAATATCCAAGAAGTTGTTAGAAATAAAAGGAATCAGATGCATACATTCAATGGTTTTGATGATCAAAATGACACATACCATGATACCCGGACCAATTTCTTCACAGAGCAAGAACCTTCTCTGACACAAGACCAAGCCGATGGTGATGGATGCTGCTGCTGCTGACAAGATAAAGATGTTGGAAGAAAGAAAAGGTGGGCCCTCCAGGGCCAAGCTAAAGTCAATCCTGCTCTCAGTACTCCATGTCTAGGACCTATGGGCCTCGAGACATGATCTCCTAGTTATCCCTGAAAGTGGGGGATACCAATATTCAATGGTATGGTATGGTATGGTATGGTATTAGTATGGTATTGGTATGGTATGGTATGGTATTGGTATTGGTATTGGTATTGGTATGCAATGATATTGGTATTGGTATGTAATGGTATTGACTGTATTGGTATGCAATGGTATTGGTATTGATATTGGCAAGGCATAAGTGTATTGACAATGCATATTGGTATTGGTTTTGGTATGGTATTGGTATGGTATTGTTATGCATATCATTTCCAATGCATACCATTGCCATGCAATGGTATGAAATGGTATTGGTATTGGTACGCAATGGTATGGTATTGGTATGGTAGTGGTATTGATATTGTTATTGGTATCCAATGGTATGGTATTGGTATTGGTATTGGTATGCTACTGGTATGGTATGGTATGGTATTGGTATGGTATGGTATGATATTGGTATGGTATTGGTATTGGTATTAGTATGGTATGGTATGGTATTTGCATTGGTATGCAATGGTATTGGCTATATTGGTATGCAATGGTATTGGAAATGGTATTGGTATTCGTATTGGCAAGGCATAAGGGTATTGGAAATACATATTGGTATTGGTTTTGGTATTGGTATTGGTATTGGTATGGAATGGTATTGGTATGGTATATTATTTGTATGGTTTTGGTATTGGTATGGTATCAGTATTGGTGTTGGTATGGTATTGGTATTGGTATTGGTATGCATATCATTGCCAATGCATACCATTGCCATGTAATGGTATGGTATTGGTATGGTATGGGATTGGTATTGGTATTGGTATGGCATGGTATGGTATTTCTATTGGTATGGTATGGTATGGTATTGGTATTGGTATGGTATAGTATGGTATTGATATTAATATGGTATTGGTATAGGTATGGTATGGTATGGTATTGGTATTGGTATGGTATAGTATGGTATTGATATTGGTATGGTATTGGTATTGGTATGGCATTGGTATGCACATCATTGCCAATGCATACCTTTGTCATGAAATGGTATGCAAAGGTATCGGTATTGGTATGCAATGGTATGCAATGGTATTGGTATAGTATCGGTATGCGTATCATTGCCAATGCATACCATTGCCATGCAATGGTATGCATTGGTATTGGTATTGGTATGGTATGGATTGGTATGGTATTGGTATTGGTATTGGTATGGTATGGAATTGGTATTGGTATTGGTATGGTATGGTATTGGTATTGGTATGGTATAGTATGGTATTGATATTAGTATGGTATTGGTATTGGTATGGTATGGTATGGTATTGGTATTGGTATAGTATAGTATGGTATTTATATTGGTATGGTATTGGTATGACATTGGCATGCATATCATTGCCAATGCATACCATTACCATGCAATGATATTGGTATTGGTATGCAATGGTATGGTATTGTTATGATATTGGTATTGGTATTGTTATTGGTATGCAATGGTATGGTATTGGTATTGGTATTTGTATGGTATAGTATAATATTGTATTCGTATGGTATTGGTATGGTATGGTATGTTATTGGTATGGTATTGGTATTGGTATTCTTGGGATTTGCAAGAGAGAATTTAGCACAATGGCAATGTTATGTGGAACTTTATCTCATATTCATGTAAGGATTAAGGATGAGAAATATAGTTTGGTTTGGTCCAAGAATCCTATTCTAAGATAATAGATTGAAAAGATATGGTACAATACTATGTTATGTAATGCAGAACAAGACAAAATCATTGTGGTGGAAGCCCCTTTGGAATATTAGAGCTCCTATGAAGACACATGTTTATATGTGGCTAGTGTTGAGAGACAAGTTACTTCTTTGAGATCATTTGAAAAGGAGAAGTAACCAAGGGCCTGGCATGTGTTCACTTTGTAAGATGGATGATGAAGTTATCACCCATCTATTAGTGAAAAACAACTATGTTAGAGAAGGTCCAAGGGAAAGAAGGCCCTATGAATGTTGGATGAGAATCCAACTTATTCAAATAGTAGGAAAATATAAATAAATTAAACAAAAGGGGCAAAGCCCTGCTAGGCAAACTATGTTTGTTATCAGGAGCCACAAAACAAGGGCTAGTATTTCCAAACTCCATAAATTTCAAGGAAGATTCTACAAGTTCGTAATATTCAAAAGAAATAAAGGACGAGGATGCCCAAACAGAGAGCCATTGACAAAAACTAGAGAAAAAACAAGACAAGGGATTCTTCAGTACTATTGATACCTTGTTCTCCATCCATATTACAAAGTCGGCCCACTTTTTATTTTGTATCATTTATTTTTCAAAATGAGTTGGATGCCGACCATATTTGTCCTCTTGTCAAAACATGGCACATGGACTAGTTAAACTAATAAATATGTAATCATTTACTTTTCTAGGAAAAAAAAACATTTCAGATAATAAATATACTTACAAAGGTGTAGATCAAGGCTTGTAAAACTTTTTGGCCACTATGATGCATGGCTTGGAGTTTTGCAAGCCTAGCTTTGGAGACTTTGTCCTGAAACATAAAGTAAGTCAATTGAACTATGCACAAATAAAATATAAAAATCATTTAAGAAGTTTGATATAATATTATGAGAAAATTAAAATTCCTGGATACTCTCCTCACCAGACTTCCTCCGTGCATTTGACTTCTCATATAATTTTACAAGTTCTTTCCATACTTTTATACCGACATCAGTTGGCCTTTTTTTGAGCCTTAGCTCGGGCAAGAGTTTTTTTATCTTCTTTATTTGATTGCACCTAAATCTCTTGCATTTATCAGACATTTGTCTTTTCACCTAAATCTCTTTGCATTTATATGTAAAGAGGTTGAATTGTGAAATTTGATAATTGTTTTACCTGAAAATCTCAGTTCTCCCATAGGAAACCCCCAAATCGTGCTCTGGTCTTACCCTATCTTCATTCGCCCTAGGAAACACCCAAATCATATTGGAGTCCAAATCTAGTTTGAAAATTAGTTGTTATGATCACACCCAGTCTCCCTTTTCCCTAGGAAACACCCAAATCATGTTGGAGTCCAATTGTGGTTTGAAATTGAGTTGGTCTGGTCGCAAACTATCTCCTCTCGCCCTAAGAAACACCCAAAACGTGTTGGTGTCGAAATGAAGCAATAAATTCACTTGAACTGTCATGCTCTATCTCCATTCACCCTGGAAAACACTCAAATCGTGTTGGAGTCGAAATGTAGAAGGGAATTCAGTTGGACAGGTCACAATCTTTCTCCATTCGCCAAAGCAAACTCCCAATTCATGTTTTTGTAATTGTTCCCCTCCAAAATGTCAAATTCGTCCCCTTGCCCGCGGATATATGCGTTTTTTAGGTTTCACATATCAATGGGCATATTCTTCCCCTTACCCGTGGGTATTTTCATTTTTTTAAATTTCTAAATATCAGTCAACGCTAAATTGGGCGCCAACTACACCTATTTTAGCGCTGATTTATCTCCTTAATTTAATCAACTATGGGCACCTTAGTGGGCACAAAAATTCCAGGTATTGCATCTAAATATGGTCAAAACATGTCCATTTTGTGCCTAAACGATGATCCACCATTGATCCAATCACATGTAGTTCTCAACTACAACATTACTCAAGACAATGTCTCACCTTTAGTAGCTCATTCACTATCTATTCCTATGGTTTGGTTGGATCATGATCTAAATAAAAAATTACTTACGTGACCACTACCACCATTTGCACAACCTCCACTGATAGAGTACGAGTCTTTGAATCCTTTGAACAACTTAGACTTGCAAATTGATATTGTAACTTCACACTTGGGAGCCACCAATCCACTCTCTTTTCCCATGTGTTAAAGTGCTCTTTCCTCATTAACCACGAATTTCGATGATGATGAAAAATTATTTGATGCTATACCTTATTCTAATGGTCCTTGGGATAACCTCCACTTTAGTTCTCCTATTGAATTCATACCTAAGATACCCACTCCACTAGCATTCCCTTAGACTCCATCTCCTCTAGAAATATCTTTGATTCTTGCCTACTAGCACCACATATCATACTTGACATTGACACCTTGGACCACTCTTATGATCATTGATTTTTCAACCACATGGATTCTTGTATAATATTTTGAGGATACAAACACTTCCATGATTTTAATTACTCTTGATAAATCTAATAAGATTTTTGAATTGATGTTTCATAGATGCGTGGATTTGAACTAGATATTGATATTTTCGTACCTTTGCATCATTTAGTTATCCATGGTTGGCTTAACAAAAATGTAACAAATATGTAGAAATTTTTATCACCCCTATTGACTTCAACCTTCTTTTTAGGTGCAATTATGTATGGTATTGGTATTGGTATGGTATGGTATGGTATATTATGGTATTGATATTGGTATGGTATAGTATGGTATGGTATGGTATGGTATTGATACGAAATGGTATTGGCATTGGTATTGGCAATGCATATTGGTATTGGTATTGGTATGGCATGGTATGGTATATTATGGTATTGATATTGGTATGCTATAGTATGGTATGGTATGGTATGGTATGGTATTGGTACACAATGGTATTGGTATTGGTATTGGCAACGCATAAGGGAATTGGCAATGCATATTGGTATTGGTATTGGTAATGCATATTGGTATTGGTATGGTATGGTATTGGTATTGGCATTGGTATTGTATTGGTATGCATATCATTGCCAATGCATACCATTTCCATGCATTGGTATTGGTATGGTATTGGTATTGGTATGGTATGGTATGGTATTGGTATTGGTATGGTATAGTATGGTATTGATATTTGTATGGTATGGTATTGTTATTGGTATTGGCATGGTATAGTATTGGTATGGTATTGGTATTCTCCACTTTAGTTCTCCTATTGAGCTCCTACCTAAGCTACCCACTCCACTAGCATGCCCTTAGACTCCATCTCCTCTAGAAATATATTTGATTCTTGCCTACTAGCACCACATATCACACTTGACAATGATACCTTGGACCACTCTTATGATCATTGATTTTTCAACCACATGGATTCTTGTTTAAAGTTTTGAGGATACAAACACTTCCATGATTTTAAGTACTCTTGATAAATCTAATAAGATTTTTGAATTGATGTTTCATAGATGCATGGATTTGAAATAGGTATTGATATTTTGGTACTTTTGAATCATTTAGTTATCCATGGTTGGCTTAGCAAACATGTAGCAATTTTTATCACCCCTATTGACTTCAACCTTCTTTTTAGGTGCAATTATGTATGGTATGGTATGGTATTGGTATTGGTATTGGCATGGTATAGTACGGTATTGGTATTCATATTTATATGGTATTGGTATTGGTATTGGTATTGGAAGTCCATTATGCTACTTAGTTTGGATTTTATGCCCCCAGACCAAATATACCACATATCCCTGAATGGCTTGAGGAGGCGAGTTGCAATTCACAATAAAACTCAAATCAGGACTCGAATGCACAAACCGTCAATTGCATTGGATTCAGAGCACCGAAATTTAGCTAGTTGGGCCCCTACGCTATCATTCCATCAACAAAAAAAACATTTGTTGGAGTATCTCCGACATTAGGGTTTTGGTTAATGAGGCATAGTGCAATTTCTGAAGATGAGGTCGATTTTCAAGAACACTATGCCAACATTTTTGGCTAGTGCAGTTGCATGGACCTTGTCCAAACAGACTTGTGGGAGCTTACGAAACTCTGTTATGCTGCTCGGTTTGGATTTTATGCCCCCAGACCAATTGGCCACATGTCCTTCAATGGTTTGAGGAGGCAAGTTGCAACTATCGATAAAAATCAAACTGAGACTCAGATGCATGAACCGTCAGTTGCATTGGATTCAGAGCACCTGGTTTCAACTATTGGGACTCCTATCCTATCATTCTGTCGATTGAAAAACAATTTGTTGGAGTATCTCCAACACTAGGGTTTTGGTCAATGAGGCATAGTGCAATTTTTGAAGAGGAGGTTGATTTTCAAGAACATTGTGTCGGGTATTTTTGGCTAGTGTAGTCACGTGGGCCTTGGCCAAATAGACTTGCAGAATCTTATGGAAGTCTGTTATGCTACTTGGTTTGGATTTTATGCCCCCAGACCAAATTGACCACATGTCCCTAAATGGCTTGAGGAGGCGAGTTGCAAATTGTGATAAAACTCAAACCGAGACTCAGATGCACGAACCGTCAGTTGAATTGGATTAAGAGCACTAGGTTTACAGATAAAATATAATATGTCAATAAGTTCCGCTATAAATAACATAAGAAGTACAGTTTCCTTAGAAAACAATACTTACCTCATGTATTTTCCAAGTACATAAATAATTTGTTTTGTGTTGTTGTCAAAGTCGTCTAGGAGAGATAAAGGTAGAACTTATTGTAACAAAAAACAAATAATTATTATTTGTTTCCAAAAAATGCATACCAATAAAGAAATATATTATAACCTACTAATTACCTTAATGAATGTATGCCAGTCATATGTTTTAACCTCACCAAAATCACTTTTTTTAGTTAAGATATTTTGTATGTTTGACAAAAACCCCGTTAGAAACTTAATTTTTCGAATGACCTCTTTTACAATATTGCTCTGTTGCTGCCCCCGGGGGGGCAGCTCAATAGGCAAGTGCCGTGAAAATGAAGTTCCATGAGGTTTCGAGTTCAATTCCCCCCGACTTACCTTGTGTGTCGCGTAAGGGGCATCGTGGGCACACTTGGAGGTTATAGTGGTAGCGGTTGGATAACACGGCCACGTGTAACGCGAGCACGTGCCCAACTAGTTGTTGATTCCTCCAGACAAAAAAAAAAAAAAATTGCTCTGTTGCTCCGTCAATAACCTAGGAAGACTAGTATTTTGTTCACGACCATTGCCATTAGAATTAATAATAACACTTTGGAATGTGTGATTAGCTTCCTGGATGTCACAACAAATCTTTCCAATTCTCTCTTTGGCAGTCCTTCCATCTAATATTCACCATAACAATTATGTTATGTTCTTCCCGATATGCATTGTATCAAACAAATGAACTATTTGTAGGTTCTCGTAGTATGGCAATCTACTGAATTGCATCGGGTAACTTTTCATTCCTCGTGGAAGCCCATTCGTGCATTAACGACATTCATGAAACATCAACAAATTGAAATTAACACTAATTAATGGGACAAAATGAAATTAATACTAATGAAATTAACCAAAGATCTATATAATAGGTCATACATAAATAATTTGCGTACCTTGATGATTTCTAATATATTCCAACTTCAATAGGCGAGGTGTCATTCTTCATGGTTTTTTTCCGTTTTCTTCTTTACCATTGATTTTTTCTTTGTCTGTAGTTCGATAACTATGGTTCTTAGGTAGAAAGTGCTTATACTCATCAAACACTTCCTTTTCTAAACTCCTTGAACGATGAGATTTTATCCTCGGACCACAAACTGGGCATGCAAATTTACCCTTTGTTTGAAGACCTAGAAGATATATGAATAAATGTAGCATCAAATTAGAGTTACAATTTAAAATAATGAATGATTTTTTCAATAAATATATATAATATTAAATCACAAAATAAAGTAACAATATACCACAAAAATGTGTTAACCCAGGAGCATCATGAATTTTCCATGATAGTATTCCATGGAATTGAAACTGTTTTTTCCCTATTGGTCTAGAGATGTCATACATAGTGACGCCAACCCATAACTTCAACAAATCATCGATGAGAGGCTCAATATATACGTTCATATCTTTAACCTGGTACCTACCTAATTGTTTCAACATACTGCATGATTAATTATACTTATCTAGATGTCATGATATATAAAAGAAATAATTACCATGCACGAAACAAAGAAATGAAAAAAAAAATCATACTTTAAAGCAAATAAAAGATAATTAAATACCTGGAACAATCATTGCCAACANTAACAAAAACAGGCCACACTGAGTACGTATAACGAAGCTCTCCAAATGGATTGACACCATCAGCTGCCAACGAAAGTCTAACATTACGAGGTTCTTTTTTAAAAATTGGCCACTTTTCTTCAATGTAGAACCATCTGCAGGAATTCGAAGAACATCATCTCGACTTATGTTCTTTGCATGGAAATCCATAAACTGTGCTATACATTGGCACCTGAACAACTGCTAGAAACGTGGAATTATCGAAATATAACAAAGAACTTTGCTAGGCACCTTCTTTGACGTTTTATCGGTTCGATATCTACTTATTTGACATTGTGGACATTCATTTTCTAATTCATATTGTCCATAATATATTATATGATCATTAGGACATGCATCAATAGCCTGATAGTCCATTCCAATTTATTTCATAATCACGGATATTTCTCGATATGTGCGTGGAAAAATATTTGACGTCAGTAATAGAACATCACCTAACAATCTAAAAAATTATAAAAAATAAGTCAATGTAAACAATATTAATCATCAATATATCATCCAATATACTAATTTACAAATTAGAAAACAATAGCAATATAGGAAAAAAATGAACCTTTTAAGTATTTGTGAACATGTAGGCATAAATAATTAACAAATTAAATACCTTGGTATCTGTGTGAGACATGTGTTTGATAAACCATTCAAAACTTTCAGGTTCACCAGCAACAATATAACAGATAAAA
>JASDQU010687874.1:21841-35891 GCA_032191745.1 Picea mariana
ACCCTCTTTATAATGAGTAACTAACTATTACTATCCATTGGCCTTATTCAAAGACTATGACCACATACAATAAATAACTAACTACTATGCCACCCAAAGTAGGGAGGTTAGGGTAAGTAGATCATTAGAGGAAATTTTGGCCTAAAATGGGCCTCCTAAGGAAAATATAAAATAATAAAACCGTATGCCGCATCACACTAAGTTAGAGGTGTATCTAGTGAAGGTTTATATATATTTCTCCATTAATTATGTTTGCCATGTAAACTGGATTAATTTAGAGTTAAGAAGTGAGAGTTAAAAATAATAATGAGAATTATAAATTTTGGTGCATATACAATAAATGATAATTATCATTTATTGTGCACATACATGAAACGATGATTGATAGTGGATAAAAAATAATTTACATACAATAAATATAGCATTTTTCTTTTTGAAATTTATTTTGTTGTACAAGTGTTTTTTAATATTTAATAATAAATTTTAATTTAAATAATATATTAAAATTTAGTCAATAATAATTAAAAAACTTAATCTAATAATGTAAATAAAATAATGTTTCATTACTACTACTACTACTATTACTATTATTAAATCACCACACATAATATCTCACTATATAAACATATCATTAGAATGAAACATTTTTTTTATAACCATAATAAAAACTTACCTTATTAAAATATTTTTTTAACTATAATCAAATTTTAGTTATTTTATGCTAACTCAATCGATTAAGGTGTAGGTTTAGTATGCTAGGAGAAGGGTTGGTGCAGGTTGATGCGATCCTTGGTACTTAATTTATTTTCACCATTCTTATTTCTTATTATATTTAATCTTAATGATTTTCTCATTTTCATATAAAAAACGATATAAATTATTATTTTTCATATATATATTTAAATTAAAATAAGTAGTAATAATTTTATTTAATCTTTACTAAAATTTAATTTAATATTTCCATTTTGTATTTTTTTTATATGTTTTATTAAAACTAATGTATGTTTTCACTTTTTATTACATTATAATGATAGTATACTTATTGCAATTTATTAAATTGTAATGATAGTATACTTATTGCAATTTATTAAATTGTAATGATAGTATACTTGCAACAATTTTATTGGACCTTCTTTTTGTTATATTTTCATAATGAGATTAAAAATTAAATTTTTATTAGTATCTTTTTTATATTATATTGTTTTTTAGTTCTTAGCTAGTAATTAAAGGATAAAATTAATAAGTGGACACGAATTTTATTGGAAGTCATGAACTTTCCTCCCATAATTTTGGTATATTTTAAAATTATTATGATTAAAAAAATATTAGACAAAAAGTTTCTTTTGTACACTTTTTAACTCATTCCAATTAAAAAGTAATTTTAATTATATTTTAAATCTATAAATATTCCAATTCTTATTGTTTTAAAATACATGTTTTTTTTTTTTTTCCTTAAATCAAAATATTCTTTTTTATCTTAAATAAATTAATTCCAAAATCATCCACTATGAAATAATTATTATGGATTTTTTTTTAAATATGTGGAGGTAGTTGTATTTTAAAATATTAAATATTTAATGTCTCAAAAATATTTATGATATTAAAGGGAATCATTTTTTTTTAATATATAGAGGTTGTTGTATTATAAAATATTAAATATTTAGTGTCTCAAGAATATTTATCATATCAAGGATGATTTCACCAAGATCTTCTCCAAGGTGTGGTTTATGTGTGGTTAACTATTGTCAAATGAAAATGTGACAAATAAGATTCTTTGACTTTTAGATGTCCAACTCAACCATTATGGTTGGCCAAATTTTTTGAAATTCTATTATTTATTGAATTTCCAACTCATCAACCATATTTTCTCTTATAAGGCCCATTTTAGCCCAAAATTTCCTCTAATGATTACTATCTGTTTACCTTATTCAAAGAGTATGGCTGCATACAATAACTAACTAACTACTATGTCACCCAAAGCAGGGAGGTTAGGGTAGGAACCTAACAATAGGAAGGTGCCCATAATAGTGATATCATACACATCTAAAAGGTATCCCTTCATAGTCTAGATTGAGACAAAAAAGATCAACTCACCTTCTAATATCCAGTGACTCTTCTAGAGCTTTGCACACCTATAGCCCTACAAAGATTCAAGACATGCCATAATACCCAATCTCTTGGAAGAATAAGTTTGCTTCATAAAAGGTACCTAAAGAGTTACAATTTTTTTTATAACACCTCCTTAGACCAAAAAATCAATGGAAAACCCAGAATATGAACCCATACTGGAACAATTTCCACACTAGTCGAATGAGCATCAAATTCTATGTGTCATCTCTTCAAGAACATGGATTGAGATCCCCACTTCTATTGTTAGTGCAATACATTTTATGCTTCTTCAGTCATCCTAAAAACCCAAATCAACCATCCTTTCACTAGAATCAGGGTGCATGGAGAGGCCCCACCACAAACTCCTCACTACTCATTATCTTCCTACCAATGCCTGATCCCCCATTTCCATAATGTTGTTGAGTTTAATTTTTTTGCCCAAGTTTAGGCTAATGAATTTTTATGTCTTTTTTATACATTTACATCTCTTTAGCTTTCTTGAAACCTCTTGAGATTGAATCCCAACCACATTTGAGTTCGAAGATGGGGCACCACTTAGTAATTTCAGATCCAACATAGTTCCCACAAAACTAGAGCCAAAAACACCATCTTGTTGTTTGATTACACAATTGCAAAGCAAATCAATATCTTTCCAGGTATCATTCATTGTGTTCTCAGATTCATACCTAGAGTGAAATAAACCATCCTCCTCCTATGTCCCTGCAATTATGGTTGATGGATCCATAGGATCGAGTTTGTAACTCTAAGAGTGGGGAAAAACTCTTAGGAAATTATGGTTCTTGGATTGATTGTTGAGAAGTCCCATATCCTCGTTCTTCATCTATCCTAAGGTTTTGACACCCTATACACTCAGTTCTTGCACCAACTCACCTAGAATCACGATGACAGTCTCCTCTAGGGGTTTGGACCCCAAGTGGTGTAGCTTGTTGGAGTCTTGTAATGCATCCACATGACCTACACAAGAGTTAGACCAGATTGCTTGACCCTCCAATGGAGCATCGGTGAAGTTGACAACTTCCTCCTCATACCACATTCTATCTTCCACGTTTTGTAAGTTTGACATCAACGATGATAGGTTTTATCTTTGTCCACTTTAGATGATCCTACAGAAAACCTACTCCTGAATCCCCATCCTACACAAAAATAAATTGAATCAATGACCTTCTCTATATACTAATCCTTGGAGTAGCTCCAGTGAAACTAAAACTCATTATTATTTGCATTTGATAACCTCACAGACTCTCCTTTTATATTCTTTGTGATCTTAATAGTACAACTGAGCAACCTCTCCAGTAGTGGGATAATATGAGTGTTGGAGGGGTATTAGGGTAATCATCTTTGACTAGGGTTATGCATACCATTTGAGGAGTGTAGTGCTCATGGTAATTGGATTTCAAGGTTATTAGATTTTTATCAGGACAACACTAGTCTAAATGTATACAATAGATCTATGATTTAAAGTCACGTATGGCAGTATCCACTATGCTGTCATAGTATCCTACCTCAATGATAATAAATATTTTGACTTTAAAGACTATGATGTTGCCCTCCTTAAATAGACTATGTGGACAAATTTTCGTTAGTATAGGTCTATCATGTAATAGTATCAAGGATAACATATCATTATTCTAAGGTCTCTTCTACTCCAATGTTGAATTTATCAACACAGTGACTAAATTCAACACATGAGCTACCCTTCTAGGGTTTCCTCAGTCCATGAGTTGTAGTGTTCATGCTCACGATAATCCATCGACTGTTCAATATAAGTAAAGGTTATGAAAAATTTCTCTTTACAAGCTCATCGTGCTCATGATAATCCATCGACCGTTCAATATAAGGTAAGGTTATGAAAACTTTCTCTTTACAATCTCAACTCAAATAAAGAGGATAAGATTTAAAATAGACCAAAAAACACAATGGAAAACCCTAGCTAGTTTGATGGAGGTAGAGTGTATTCATGTACTTACAAACATGTCCATTATTTTAATGTGATTACCAACATTACAAGTCTTCCCATCTACATTTAATTACAATGGTGCTTCTTCAACATATCTGTTAACCCTAAAATGTGTTGTGGGTATCTCTTGGTGGAATCCATAGCTATCTTAGAGACAATGACCCTAAATTTTTTGAGCATTGGGATTTTCCCTGGGAATATAATTCATCCCACTCTCTAGCCCAAAAGCGAGAGTGAGAGTGTTGGTACCTTGCCAACACAACACAATATAGTCATTTAAAAGTTCAATATGTCACTTGGAGGAATTGAACCTGGGTGGGAAGGATAACAACCATTCCTTCCAACCACCATGGTAGATCCAATTGGCATACTCAAATATATTCTATTGAATAGAAATTACTATATAAATCTCATTTGAAACATTATTTTACAATATATAATTACCCCAATGCAAAATACTATATATATTTTACTCCCAAACATCATATTTATATGTTGGAAGATATTCTACCAAAATGATGATACATAATAATGAATGCACCAATACCAAGTGTTTATTGATCGCCTMCATTGAGTAGAGTTGTGAAGCTATGGTATAATGGCAAAGTTATAGAAATTTACAACACCAACTCAAGATAATAAAGATGAATAATAACTAGGAGGTGAATTTCCTATTCAAGATCCTCATGTTGGAGAAGGATTGCATRCTTGGGTGAAGCAAAATTGAAACCTTCTAGTGGCTGATATTGTTCCATGGTYAGCCATTATTTCGATAATTTGCTTCTTTTATCATTATTAGACTTTTTGATATTYTATTGGTTGTGGTTTATGTTTCACCTTTGATTTTGCAATCTTAATTCRATGCTTCAATGGAATAGAGTTTTGGTGGGAAAACTCAAATAGATGTAAATATATAATTCTAGCTTTTGTAAATTGTGATTTTAGATTAATTTTTACATCAAATATTTAAAATGATCAAATATTTAAAATTGTCATTTGAATAAAACCAATTACAATTTCAATATTTTTTTATTTTATTAGGTTTCGACAAATATGAAAAAATTTAAAATCTTATATTAAATGCCACAAAAATTTAGAAAATATCAATCCACAACGACGCATAAGAATTGTGTAATGGGAATCCTTCTTATCCTATATTTAATCCTATGAAAACCCTAATAAGATAAAGTCCATAACGAGGCATAAGAATTGTGTAATGGGAAACCTTCTTATCCTATATTTAATCCTATGAAAACCCTAATAAGCTAAAGTGAAACCATAGTCAAAATTTCTCTTCTTATCTAGAAGTAGATGAAATCACATTATGTATTGGGTTGTTGAATGTTTCAGAGTACATGATATCACATTATGTATTGGGTTCTTGAATGTTTCAGAGTATATGATATCACATTATGTATTGGGTTCCTGAATGTTTCAGAGTGAGCTACCTTTCATTTCCTGTTATTTAAAATTGAATAAATGAAAGAAATGAGCAAGGTTTTGTTGTTGTTTAAAATTGAAGTAATGAACAAAGTTTCGTTGTTCTATTAATTCTTATTTTCTTATATATCACCTTTAAATGCAACCTATATAATACTTAGAAAAGAGAGATAGTTGTGAAGTAGAAACTTGTACCTAAAATAAAATTCCACGCAATTATATCACAAATTATATGCATAACATATCTATCCATAAAAAAAATTACATGGATTTTTTTCTCACTTTATTTTATAACTAGAATTAGCATTGGTAAAAGGAAATTAATGCAAAATCCACCCCAAGAAGCCAAGCAATCAACATACTTGGAATCGATTCTTGAATGTTGAATTGGAAATGCGGTTTGGTACTTGTATGGTGGACTAGAAATGTGTATTGGTACTTGTAGATTGGATTGGAATCAATGTGTTGGGCTATTGTAGTACATGTACAAGTTTAGAAATGAACAAAATTACACAAAAAAAACTAATAGTGAGTCAAGTCTATTTAGTTGAATCATATACTAAATCTTATGACCATGTATACAACTAAGTCATGAAAATGACTAAATCCCATGATGACAATTAAATCTCACGTGGAATTACAAATCTCATGAGACTTGCACAACAATTTTGCACAACAATAAAGGTTTCAATATGTGGATCTCCATTTGCATATGTGTATTCATTATGATAAATCTCTATAGATTTGCAAATTTCATGATATTTGTACAACAATAAAAGTTTTGATTCATGGAAATCTCCTTGAGATATGTATGTATTTATTATTGAGGATAATAAATGTTGCATATGTGGATTATGTATTAGCACCATTAAGATATGTATTTAATATCATTAATAAAATAATTGTGAAATAGCGTTGTCTAACTGTTCTACGAAATGATTTTTCGTCGGAATTCGACGATATAAATTTGCATGAAATCACTATTTTTTGTTATTTAAAATCCATTTATGAATGCATAAATGGATTCGACATGCTGAAAAACCTCCAGGGCACTCGGATTATACATAAAAAAACTCTCAAATCTACGGATCTAACAATTTCTTGTCGAATTTCGAACAAATGTCCCTAAAAATATTGCAAAAAAAAATTTGTTTCATAAAACGTTTAAACTATAACATTGTGAAATAGTTGTACTAAAACTAAATGACGATTTTTTTTTTTTTAATTAAACAATACAATTTCCCATCCAAACAAGGTATATTGTCACTTCAATATTTTTAACCACTCATAAAACAAAGAATAGAATTAACAATCATAAATCATAAAACAAAGAATAGGATTAACAAATATCAAGTTTGAGATTCCTTTATTAAAAGAAAACGTGTGGGGGAGAGGTCATCACCTTTGAAGATTAAGATTATCTTTTGATATACACCTCCTTATAATTTTTGGAATCATCTATCGATTATTTATTATATTTTGATTCTTTTCCTCTATGTTGGTTCCCCTTAATATTAGTTTCATTATCCATTCCCCGTCAAGAAGTGTGATTTGTGATGCATTCCACACTTTATGACAAATGTTATATCTCGTAAGCCAAATGATCATGATAGCCATGCAACAAAATATATATTACTCTTGGGGATTATCACCATTTCAACTTGACCAATGCAATTGGTAACATCATCTTTAATATTCAGATGTATGGGAAAGAATCCTAATAAAATTGCGTGGAACTTAGATATATGAACTACACTCGGTTTTTATATATAACACTAATTCATCCAAGGTATGAATTTTCCATTGATGCTTGAATTTTCCATTGTGTTTATTTTTCCATGCACATAGACTCATTACTAACAAACACAATTTACTCAAATACTTATCCTCCCAATCATATTATCTAGTGAGTGTTACCTCCAACTCTTCACTCTACATTTTGAAATTTTGTGTAGAATTCCACTACACTCTTTAATGGATACTTTTATCTTTTTGGAAAAAAACAAATAAGAATTTCAAGTCGTATCTTTGTGCCTTTTTTTTTCCATTCATGTCGCGAACATCACTTATAATCTAATATATATTTAGAATTTTTCATATATATATATATATATATATATAGAGAGAGAGAGAGAGAGAGAGAGAGAGAGAGAGAGATGTGTGTGTGTATCCCCTTTATTGTTATGGATGACACTTTATTCCACTCTAAAATAACTTATAGTTTACCACATGATGTTAATCCACTTTACAATACAAAAACATAATTGCAATCGACATTCTAAATGTGATTAAGTGGTAATCACTTTAGGAACGTGTTTAAATGTGATACAATATCTGAACAATATTACAAAATGACTTCTAAATGGTGTTGAGGAGGGGACCCAAGACCCAAGAGAGAGGCCTTTTGATGGACAAATTGATGTCAAGGTCCCTGCATTTATATGAAGTTCATTAAAAGCCTATTTTTTGGGTAAGGGTGAACACTTTTATTTTTATTTTTTGGGGAGATATAAATTTGACATGGTCCCCTCCTAGTTTCCCCACATCACTTAGGGTAGTCATTGGTGTCTTCCCTCTCTACATCTTGGATGATTGATCGCAGTAGTACTTAATTGTATTTCAAGTAGGTCCTCACCTAAGATATTCCTTGATGGTGATTGGTCATCTTTCTCTCTATCAGGGTGCTCCTTGAGGTGATAATCATGTTCAACACATCTTGTAGTTTAATTGTAATTGCAAAAATAATCCACTTGACCTAGCTTCCACCAACTTTTATCCAACTTTATGCCTCCCACTCTTTAATATTTTCTATATTCTTATGTATCATCTCCCACTAAGGGAGTGAATGTCTCCTCTTCCTCCTACCCCACCAGGGGAAATCCATGTTTGGAATTGTCTTATGCTACCCTTAGGGTATTTTTCCCACTACCCTTGATATTTGAATTTAGTTTTATAGGTTCCTTTCTCATGGATGCTACATGTCGAATGGTAGATGTGGATGTTGTTCTATTTTCTCAACATTGTGTGTAGCCTCCCCTCTAATGTTTGTTTCATTTTTGAGTGGAAGAAAACACACCTTTCCCTTTTCTACCTCATGATGCATACACGTAGTTGTTGGTATTGTACCCTTTACCTCTTTGTTTTGTTTCATGGCTTGGATATCTCCCTATTAGATTATTTACTTCTTTCCCATTTTATTTAACATTTGTTGATGACAACTAGACTAGTCAATTCCATGGTTTAGTTCTTTTCTATCAATGAATGACTAATAGATTCTTGCAATAAGATGATTCCTTTTTTTTAGAATCGATGTCTTTTTGGTAGGCAACGTTTTCATGTGTACATGCTTTCTATAGTTTGGTGTTCTAATATTCTCTTATTGCTAACCCCCTCTCATGCTTTTGGTAGCTAGTTTCTCTCATATATTAATACTTTCATTAGTTTTTTTTGTGTCACCATTAGTAGTTAGGTCTTGCTTTCCATTTCCAACATTTTTTTGGTTGTTGTGCATGGTTTCTAGTGATCTCATTTTCCTTTTTTTTAATCTATGAAAACATGACATCTTGACATTTTGTTGTTGTTTTTGTTGTTGTGCATGATTTCTAGTGATCTCATTTTCCTTTGTATTAATCTATGAAAACATGACATCTTGGAGGTCATCTTACCAAAATAGTCAAAACCATGGAATTGTGAGACTTGAGGATCATTTCTAACATTTGTTTGAAGCTACCTTTCAAATACAAGGATGTAGGTGTTATCTTATTTATCATTTATCATAAGTTATAGGAAAAGGTTTCATACCCTTTACGTATAATACATAATCAATTAGGATTATATGGAAATAGTCTTTAAAGATTAGTTCCAACAAAGTGAAGATATATTATCCATACTTATCATGTACACAAAACATGATTAGATTATTAATGAGTCAAATATAGAAAAACATGAAGAGTCATAAATCATCAATTTTTTTTAGGAATATGAAGAAACAAATCAATGTCCATGGAGCAAATTCATTATTTCAATAAAATGTTTAGACATATCACTTACCTTGGAACTAAAATTGTATTTTTAATGGTAAATGGAAATCCATATTATTAAAAATATCATAAATTTGAGTGATGATATTCTCATGTGCACATTTACAATAATCTTTCCTTCATGACTTCCATCTTACTTATGAATATTGAGACTAGAATATTCTTCAAAATGTGGAAGAGTATAACAATCTTGAAATCATCATAGTCTAGGAATATAAGCCTACATTTGGACATATTCTAGGAAATACAAGAAACATATACACCATTTTCCCCCATTCATACATACACAACTTTATATGTGAATGAAGTAAGGAATTATTTCATGTTTTTTTCCAAGGAAAWCCTCATAAGGAAACCCTTGGGCACTTCTCCACATTTTGCATATGGTACCTAGCATAAACTTATTTGCACTAATTATGATGCCTAACATGATGGGACATCAAGGGACGTAGGAAATAGAGGAAACCAATTTGGGGGATCGACCCTGAGACCTCCTACATGAATCTCAATCATTCAACAATTGAAGCTAACCCATCAGGATGGAATTATTTCATGTTATGCCAACTTTGTTTCATATTCTATCTAATATAGATAATGCCACAACATATGATATAAAAGTCACGCTATATAGTTCCATGCTCTTAAAAATTATAAAACATTTATCCAAGGTGAAAAAATATCACAAGTGTTGTAATCACTTGCTAATGAAGCACACAAACATCTTCCCTCACCTTTGCATAATATCTTTGATATTATTGCATTAGATTCTACAACATTTGTTTTTAGCACGTTCAATGGTGAACCATTGGGCCAAATCAACCAAGAAAGTTCATTTTCAATGAAATGCGTAATGACACTATACATTGATAACAAAAAATGAACTTTCAAGATTATTAATCAATTGAACCATCAATATAACACTTTGTAACAAAATTGAAACATTTGAAAAGATTGAGGATGTGTTTAATGCATTTCATATTAGGAAGTTACTTTGCTTTTAACACAACCTCAATATTTTAACATATCCATTCTTTCCTACACTAAGATATGTGATGAATAACCACCTCATTTTTTATGTAGTAGCAAACTTGATATTTCAGAACACTAAGACTTAGAATCTATAGATTTCTATGTAGGTTATGAAGATGAAACCTTGTTTCCCTCGACAATTTAGTGTCAAGAAAAGATCATAGATGAGTTCCCTAGTCATATACACAATTTAAATACTTTTCCTACAATAAAATAGAGTAATGAGACATAAGGTTTACGAAATTTTTGCACTTCAAGAGATAGAGTCTAGATTAAGGACTATGCCTTACTGAGTTGGTCAAGGTGGTAGGAAAAATAACAATCAGTTCTTTTGTGACACAATTTTAAATGAGTTGGATAATCACCACACTTTCTATTCTTATGATTTTAAATTTGTATCAAGGGATTCTAGTCATTTTTGTACTCCAATCAATGACTAGTATGACAATTTAACTCTTGCCTTAAGTGAAAAGGTTTCAAAAAACATAGTAACAATTATACTTTTCCTTACACCTAAATGGCGTGTTAAGGAGGCACATGAAGGATCTAGACACATGTCTAGAGGATAGACAGATGGAGGGGACACCTAGCATGGTCAAGGGTGATGAGGATACAAGTGAGGGGGTTGTGGAGGCCTTGAGCCATCATGGCTCACTATCCATATGCAAAACTTGAAGCTTCTTATCTTTGTCAAGGACAACCCTTAACTAAGGGTATTATGGTAGGAGTGAGTGTAGATACAATTACATTGATGGTGATTTAAAACAAGAAAATTAAACACTCAAGGAAATAAATGGGCACAATCAACTCTAAAGGGATATGGTTATATGTTTTAGAATGTTGTGGGTTTATCTACTTGAATAGTTGATAGCCTCACTCTTTGTCATTGGAATTTTGGTCTCGACCTGCTAATCTCTAATATCCACCCTTGGGTCATTAGCCTCAATCAATATCAATGGCATTCATGGTGGGTTGTTATCTTTTGGATTCTCTATTTGGAAAGGATGGAGAGCAATTGGGAGTATAGGCTAGGGGAAACTAGTCAAGAGATACATAGAGGGAGGTTGAGAAAATGCAAGGTGAACTTTGTCCCTCCTCAAATTCACTTAAGGAATAGGTAGTGTCCTCAATAGCGGTAGTGTTAGTATCATGCAATGGTTAATTTTCTATATAGGTAAAGAGAGAAATAGAGTAAATTGAAACCATGGTCAAGGAAAAAGGAGCATAAATTCCAATGTTAAAGTAGATGAGAAGATATTGTCTTGCCTTGAATTCTGTTATACTAGCAACAATCCCCCTTTACTATTTTAGACTTTAATCCTCTTTGGACACTAAAATGGTATAAGGTCCCTCCCTTTATTTTAAATTTCTTACATATACATTGTATGCTTTCATTTCAATTTTAGATGTCTTTGAAGCCCACCTTGACTCCTTTGTTCTAATCTATCCAAGATCCCCATTACCTCACAAAATTTTGAATAACTTGTGCAAATATCACTTTACTTAGAAGTTTAACTCTCAACATGTTTCACAAAAAAAAAATATTTACATGCGATAAATAACATGTTGGAAGAAAATTATTTCCTTGCAACACAACATGTTTCAAAAAAAAATATTTTCTTGTGACCCGGAAGTCACAACATTCCTCTCTTGAAAAATAAGTTTCTCCTACGACAAAGGAAACTTGCCCAATCCTTTATCACATTGCCCAAATGATTTTACCATACGAAATGTTGATTTGACATTTGATGTGATGGCTTTTATATTTTTGAAAAAGGGTTTTCTAAAACACAAATGGTCAATTTTCATAGTTTCCACCGCACTAGGAAATGACCACGATTCACACACAATGTTTTGGACCACACGGTCCACCTCACAGAATGACCACTCACTGCACAACATGTAAGTCCTTGACCTATTTAGTTCTCACTTTAAATTTTATTTAAAGGAACAATGGAATAAAGGGGAAACATGCACACAAGATTGAACATTTTATGCATAAGAGAACCCTGTTCCATCCCTCTTCCACCTTGTCATGTGAGTTCAAAATAAAATAAAATAAAACGACCCCATTCCCCTGCTTCTTTTCATAACACCCTCAGGGCACAACAATTAGGTATCTCAAAACCCCTTAAATATTGGTGACATCCCCATCCCCACTTCGTCTTTTCCCACTTCCGAGCATGTTGAAATTTGTGGCTGAATATATCTAAACCATCTTGTAAATCCTGCGTGCACCTTTAGTTTGGTTGGTTAGGGATAGATTCATCATTCTCGAGAGCACAAATATATTTTTGGTTGAAAATTTCTCTATTGCGATGTTGATCTCACTTTTATTTCCTCTTCCAGATGTAAAGAAAATATTTTAAGTTATTTTACTTTATCTTTGCCTTGTGATTCAAAAGAATTTTCCTCACTCCCAAATTCCCTAAAAATAAAATAGTTATACACCAATCATCGATTGAAGTTTTCAAGGGAAATTGCCTAATCACTTAACAAAGTCTCCACCATGAAAAATTCACCTAGAATCAATAGGTATGATCCTCTCATAATAATATCCCTCTATACTGACATTTGCATTCATTAAGAATACTAATCATGCTAACATCCACTTTTGTTGATATGGGTGAATTACATGAACAACCATGGCCACTTACAAGAGAAGAAGTGGAAAGGAAATGATCATTGAGGTTAGCTTAGATAGAGAGGAAGAAGAAACATGAATAAACACCCCAAGTCCCATCCATAATGACACCATTTGTATTGTGAATAAAGGTGTGGCATGTTAATGGCGAGAAATCTACCAGATGTTTCAACATGAATCCTACCTTGAAATGTCATAAGATGATCAAGACCTGGGTATGTACCAGATGATAAGATGTTCACAACTTTACAATGTATCTTCTCACATATATGTATTCCCATGCATCGAGGCAGTCTCATGGATCATCTTCCAAGTGGTTGTGGACAATAGGATAATTAGAGATCCTCTAGGAAAAGCCATATTCTCATTCAATTCATCATTCCTACACACATGATACAAGCTCCCTACTGAGGAAATTTAACTTATAGAAGAATGGATGTTGCAATTCCCTTTAGATTGCAAAGAAGTGATGAAGAATTGGTGGGACCTAGGGATAACATTCAAAACTAGGAAGTTCGGTATCTATCCCACTAGGATGATGAGGAATCCATGCCATTTGGGAGCAACTCTACTTTGCAGGCTCTATGGGGAAGAAAAAGCCATGAAGTTCAAAGAATCACGGGTCCCTTTAATGCACAAAATAACAACGATTGGTCATGTATTCAATTGGGTGGATATCCTTTCTACCACCCTGGAGGATACTGTATCAATTGCAAAGCACATAGTGCTAGTGAAACGTCCAAAATTTCACATTTCTTCATACTTTCTAAATTTGGTATGTATGGTGCATGCCTTCCAAAGAATGGGATG
>JASDQU010687875.1:18277-34632 GCA_032191745.1 Picea mariana
TTACACTACATGAAACCCTCCTTTAGCAAGGGGGCACTGTTATATAATTGTAGCTATAGATTAAAGATGATGGCGAGATTGCAACTCTCTTTCTTTTCAACCAGATAATAGCAAGGTTCAACGTCCCGAGAGATATTGTCACTGACCATGGCAGTCACTTTCAGAACCAGATGATGACCAAGTTAACATCAAAGCTTGGTTTACGGCAAGAGCATTCATCACCCTACTACCCCCAAGCAAATGGTGAGGTGGAAGCTGTAAATAAATCTGTTAAGACCATCCTACAACAAACGATCAACTTAGCTAAGTCAAATTGGCATTTGATGTTATACTCGGCATTATGGGCTTACCGAAATCTTGTTAAGACTGCATCCGGTTTCTCACCTTTTCAACTCGTTTACGGGCTAGAAGCATTCTTTCCTATCGAATGTTAGATCTCGTCCCTAAAGTTGGCAGTACAATTATTGCCAGACACTTCTCCACTTGAAGAGCAGTTATTATACCTTGAGCAGCTCAATGAGCAACGTCGTGATGCAGCCCTAGCCAACAAGGCTCACAAACATAAAGTCAAGTGTCAGTATGATTGGTCTGTTCGTCCTCAAATTTTGTCTAAAGGAGACCTTGTCCTGGTCTATGACCAAGATAAGGACCCCCTGGGGGAAAGAAAATTCAAACCCATGTGGTTCGAACCTTTCATCATAAAAGAGGTTCTAAAAAAGGGCGCTTATCGTCTGGTTGACTTTCAAGGGAATTCTTTGGTAGAGCCTAGAAATGGACTGTACCTGAAGAAGTATTACTCATAGGCAGGTCACCATGGGTAAATTTTTGTAACATATGTATAGTCTTTGTACTATTACTTTCTAGTTTCTTTTAGTATTATGAACGTGTCTTTTTTGATGTTATCTTTCATCACTGTGGTAGATGTCAAGTTAATCCAAGGTGTTCATTGAGTATGCAGACGGTGCTAGCTGGCACACTCAGAGGCTTGCCTCTACAGCTTGGGTCATTTTTACACCTCGAGGCTAGTTATTATCTTCCGGAGGTATATGCTTAGGTGACACCACAAATCATGTCGTTGAGTACAATGCAGTTATTGAGCTGCTTCGTGACACCCTGTCATTTGGTATCTCTTATCTCTGGGTCTATTTATACGCTCAGTTGGTTGTGTCACAGTTAAATAGAGTCTACCATGTTCATGATCCGACTTTACACCGATGATTCCTTAGGGTATGTCTCTTAAAACAAAGCTTTGATTATATTACATATTTTCATGTTCCTAGGAGATTAAACCAAATTACAGATACTCTAGCTAATCAAATTTTAGATTGGCATCTCACACACATATAAAAGAATATACACATAAACATGTAAATACATTTTTAAAAGATCCACAAGACACAAAAAGACATAAAACTCCATATATAATATCATAGTCATCGAAGTACATAGGTGGATGCAAGTGCCTCAAAAGTATGACCAATAACGAGTCATGGGGCTTATGCCCTCAAAACATATATACAAGTAGTGCTCTCAACACGTGAAAAGTCTAACTAAGGTCAGGGCTTGTGGGCCTTATTGTACTACATGAGGCTGCATATATGGTGGCATATCCTCAATCTCTACCATAGGGATTGTGCGGGTGAGAAAGGTAAAGTTTTGCTCGACTCGTCTCAACACCCTCTCAACCTCCCCGACTGGAAGCTCTCCTACTGTCGCTGGTCCCCCTATGGTAGTAGGTGCATCCCCTGCCCGAGGATGACGCATGTTCTTCGCATAGTCTGCTGGTTGCACTGGTCCCACATCTGCACACAACAGACAAATATCTGTCAAATACTCTGGTATATGAAAAATGATATATTAAAAAAAAACAACATAAAAATTACATATGTTTCACAAAAAAAAAAACAACAAAACAGTGATGTAAACTTACCCATCTCTCCTCGCTCCTCACCAGGAGGTACTGGTATCTCAGGATCTCTCAAGAAATCAATCCCAACATAAGGGTAATCCTCTATGACTGGGATCTGTCGCGACAACCAAGCGAAGAAATCATCGTCAAAGGACTCATTGGTCCTTCCACCACCCTGTCGTGGCAGTAACATTGCCCATATACAAACTGTAGGAAGAGAGGCCTGATGTCCTCGTACCACTACTCGAGGATTGAAGCTCGGAACTCTTTCAAAGAAGAAAGAGCATAGAATGGTCCTGAACCCAAAGTTCCTTTGCGTCCGTGACCGACAATCTGTCAGCTGCCTCTTCATACAATCTAGCAGTGTAGTGCTCCAGTCAAATATTTGTGCATTTAAGCACTGGACTGCACAGTTCATTTGTGCACAGGACGCCTGATGTAGAGCCGCAGAACTAGTCATCCTCCCAATAAGCAACACAATCACCTGCAGCGATAAGTTAGTGATCTTGCTTATGGGCACCTGTGAGCATGATCGGTCTGTACCAGCCTCACAATAAAGTCCTATCAATTCTGATATGTTATGAGGCCCCAAAGGAAATGTCTGGAAGTTCACTGGTTCCCCTCTCCTGGAGAGGCCAGTCAAAAAATATATGTCCTCTGTTGTGGGCACCAGTGACTACCCCTCTAACATAAAATCCTCTGCATCAGGATGCCAATAATCAACCAAGGCATTCAGTAGCCTAGGTTGTGCCCACATAAAAGGACATAAGAAGAACTTGAGCAACCCACATTGCATTAAGGTAGCCATAGCATTAGGGTATTCCCTGACCAACTCACTAACCTCCTCATGCTCTCTTTCCCTCTAGTGAACATACATCCTGCAAAACACCAAGTTCAGGAGGGTTAACCCTTATTTTTTAAAATATTTTCATTCAATAAGGGGGTCCATGCGGGTTGTAATGTTGACAGTCACGTGTACATGTGTGTAGCTTTTACTCTACCCGAATGTACACGTAGCCTGTCATAAGACAACCCACATGGACCTAGGGCCGACTTTTTTAAGGTCGACGCCCCCCCAAAACTTGAAACCCAAAGCATAAATAAAGATTTAAATTACAAGAGGAGAGAGTTTATACTTACTTGGTCTAGACAGATGGTCATTTCGTCCACTGTAGCTCCTGGAATCACCACTTTTATGAAAGGGTTTTTTTTGCTCCAGAGTCAATTTCCAAATCAGCAATGGTGATAATGACCTATCAACATCTATTTATAGACTTTTTGGCCCCTTTTTGTCAGTTTTTTGGCCCCCCTTATCATTTTCTTTAAACCAAAAACCATTTAGAGTGATTCGAGAATTGCATTGGAAGGGTATGATCGGGTATCAGGACACTTTTTTGGAGTTTTGGGTAACTTTTGACGGTCTGTGCAAAAATCTCAGATGATCAACTTGAGCATGTAGGTTAGGTTTCCACCCTGACTTTTGTATCTCGTTGTCTTTATCCCTTTTCCATAGGATTGATCACATCAGGTTGCGACACAGAACCATCATTGCTACTTTAGAAGTGTCGCGAGTTGGTGGTAGAGATTACTGGAACATGAATGTCCTAGGTAGATCCTGGTTGCATTATGGTGTCCATGCTATCTCTAATCACTGTAGAATCGGGAGTCCTTGTTGTTTTTCCTGATTACGAATTTGAGCCTCATTTGCATGATTCCTTTTGACCTCACCCTTGGGACTCCCAAAAGACATAACGGGTCTTCTTTTAAGACCTTTTCAGACCCTCTAAACATGAAAATATTGTCGAGCGATCTTCTGGACTTTCATGCTCGTTAAACTAAAATTTGAAGTCACGTCTGTCCGGTGGTAGTTTACCCCTTTTTTGGTTTGGACGGTCAATTGTACGAACAAAGGTATACTCTAAGGAACTTCAGTTTTCTAGAAGAGTACTCTCAGGTATCATTTTACCCCTTTTTCAGGCCTAAGGGACTAAATTTACGAAAAGGAACCCCCACGGAGTCCATAGTTAAGCTCTTTTCAGACTCCCTAAAATTGAAAAGATCGTCGAGTGACCTTATTCTTTCGCACTCGTTAAAATGGTCCAGAAGAACATTCCTGATGGAGTCCATAGTTAATATTTTTTCAGACTCCTTAAAAATGAAAAAATGGCTGAGTGATCTTGTCTTTATCACACTCATTAAAATGGTTTTGAATAGACATCTTGTCGGTGCTAGTTTACCCCTTTTTCGAACCAACTAAACTACCTTCGAAAAAGGTACCCCAATGGAGTCTCCTTTTATGTTTTTTCAAACTCTCTAAATATGAAAAACCATCGAGCTTACCTTCTCTGGGCTCATTAAACTCACATCGAAGGACGTTACCATTGTGTGTTTTATTAATCGCATTTTCATACCTGCATCTTTGGTCTAATGTCGACTCCATGTTGCTCTCAACTGAACCATCTAAAGCATGCCTTATACGCAATCCCTCTAGCACTTTGCCTCTGTGTCTTGACACCTCTGGCCCATGGGGGATTTTTCTTGAGTGTCCTTACTCTGAACATCAGTCTTGTCCCGATGCCTTGAACTTGTATGTTTGCAACACTTGTTCCTCCTTTGTAATGTAACATTCTTTTATTCTTTTTTCAAAATTATTGAAAAAGAAAAAAAAATCAAATATACCCCAAAAAGAGGAAGGGAAAAGTATTTTCTTTATTGGAAGCATAATGAGTCACCCTTGGATAAAGCACATATGTTCGTTTGTTTGTCAAACCCTAGAATTTAATACGACCTTAGGATGCTATTATTGCTACATAGAGCTGTGTCCTCCTCCATTTGGTTATTCTTCCAAACATATGGAGAGTTTGCATTGCCTCCTGCCTCGTAAACTTATGTTAATGACATGCTGCATGAGTCTCATCATTTTTCGTGCTATTGTCCAAGGGAAGTTTTTACCAAGCCTGAGTCGGCCCCTTTGCAGTTTGTCTCTTGCCCTCATATGCGGCCATCCTGAACATCTAATCAAGTCTTTGTTTGAAATCAATGAGGCCTTCAGTCTGATCATCAAGATTCTCTAGTCCATGACCGATGAGCCATCGAAGATCTCTGGGTAGTGAAGTTGTACACTCATATTACACTCCTACCTGAGTTTTGAATATTTTGAAGTTGTTGCTCGAGCTCTGAAGACCTCATCTCTAGCCATCAGGCCTTATTAGCTTCTAAGAAGATGGATACTCTACATGTATATCTTTTTTATTTCGAGATGTAGCTCTGTTGTGTATTGTTCACAGCTACACTTTATATAGTTATATGACATGGATCTACAGTGTATTTGATTGGTAGACATGATTTTATTTTATACCAAGCATGGGTATGCCCACCTCGATGAGACAATTATTATTTTGCAGACGACACCTCTCGATTTCTGGTCCCTAGGCTCACTTGTTCATCACATCGGTGAAGATTGTTAATGTATTTCAGCCATCAGATTCTCTTTTGACCTCACACATTAGGGGGCATCTGTTATAACCCTAATTTGCACCAAACATGCTTACCTGGCATCAAGCCATCTTAGATTCCTTCTTTGCAAAAACACTACTGAACAACTCTTCTTAAAAACACCTTTTATAAAGGCCCACGCACCCTGCTCCATTACTGCATGCGTGTACACACTAGCTGACCCAAAACAACCCACGTATACCTACAAAAGCATGGAAAAAGGAAAGTTGTTGATGGAACACACAACTTTGGGTGGGTTAACTAAACCTTTCGGCCATGCATGGCCGAGGGTTCGACCAAATACCTAGCTTCTTCTAGCCTATAAAAGAAGGGGTAGGGGTCCCATTTGGAAGAGGAGAATCATAGTAAAGAAACTATACCCGATTGTGCATTCCCTTTGTCCCAACCTTTAGCCTTCCTTGTGCAAAGAGAAATATAGAGCAAAGAAGTTGGAGGACAATTGAAGAGGAGCCCAGGACCAAGTTTGTGGAGCAGTAGTCGGCTTCATCATTGTAAGTTGATTTGTTGAAGTTAATAATAAAGAAGTATTTTTCTTGTCCCACCATATGAGGTTTTCATGGTTTATTGCATACATGATTGAATCTCTAACCCATTAATCTATATATCAAATGCATGTGGAGTTCTTTGTTTGTCTTGTGTGAATGCAGGTCAGCCTTGGGAGGAGAGCTGAAGTCAAAGAGAGATCAAGCGTGAAGAAGGATCGATATCAAATGCCTGAAATAAGGTATGCTCACTTGATCTTCTTAACTACATATTTGCTTAAGAATAATGGGGATTAGGTCCGAGACGACGGTATAAAGTAGGAATCTTTAGGTCTTTTCTGCATGCATAATAAAAACCCTAAGTGCTAGTCCGTAGGGGGATTTCCCACTCACAACAGGGATCCATAGACTTTACCATATTTTCTATGATTCACGTATTACCTTGAGTAAATCATCTTTTAGGAGTTCATAAAAACCAAGAAAAAAATCTACAGAAAATTTGTCAAGGCTTGGACTTTTGATTGTTTGAAAACCTTCCAAAGTAGAAAGGATATCACCCTCTAGAATGTCTTCCTGAAGGGACTCGTTCAAATATTCAATGATGGATCTTACGAAGAGCTCCACCACCTCTAAAATTTCCATTATTGGACAACCTGGAGGAGAAGAGAATAGGTTAAAGAAATAACTTATCCTTTCCTTTGCAATTTCAGGAAAGGAGGAAACAAATTGACCTTCTGATTTTTTTATTTTTGAAATTGAGTTTAGGCTCCTACGATGGTTATCATAGTTATAAAAAAAAATTGAAAACCCCATTATTCCCAAGTTATTTCACCCTTTCACACAATTAATCCCTTTCATAACTTAGTATAACCCTTTTTTCCTAAGTTATTTCACTTAATTAAGTCATTATCCACTTTTATACATTTCCCCCTCTTTATTTTATTCAAATTAAAGGGAAAATTCAAATCAGTGGTTAAAATTGATTTGGTTAAATAAAATATTTTATTATTTTTACCATATCAAGGATAACCACTATTTTTCATATAAAATAAAGATATCCATATCATTTTCCATGATGATATTCCTTGAGAGTACTAATATGTTGTCGAAATTTCCACTCATATTTTAGATTCATCTCACCATGTTGGAATACTGAGAGGGGAGGGAGGGGTGAATCAGTATGAGCACTTTTATTAATTTTAACCACAACGTATATTCTTCAACAATGTTCAACAATTTATCTTTAGCATTCAATATATATCATCAATAGTATAATCATAAGCAGTATCACATGAACAATATCACATCAAATGCACAGTACACCAAAATTTACGTGGAAACCCAAATGGGAGAAAACCATAAAATGATTTGCTTATATGTCAAAATAATGCATTCATTGGAAGCACCAACTTCCCAATTTTCCAGATGCAACTGGAACGAACCTACAACCCCATATTCTTAGGCTTCAACCTGAAGGAATCTATTGTTGAAAGATTAATTAATTGTTCAAAGAATGATTGTTGAAACATTAATTAATTGTCAAAAGAATAATTGTTGAAAGATTAATCAATTGTCGAAAGAATAATTGTTGAGATATTAATTGTCATTAGATTGGTTGTTATTGATGTCAACCCTTGAACAAGAGGTTAACTGGTTGCATGTCAAAGCGTAGCTAGAAACAGAAGTTAACAAGTTGCATGTTAGTTGCATGAGATCCTCATCAGAAGTTAGCAAGTTGCATAAGAAGTTAACAAGTTGCATGTCAATTGCATGTGCATCTGAGTTGCATGACATCCTCACTAAAACATAGAGAAGATTCATTTGGATATCAATTCTATGAATCACTTCTAAGAATACAGGTTGGAGATCTGAAGCAGTGAGTCGAAGACAGAGAAGTCCAGTGGAGTAAGAAGTTTGTCGGAGCCGAGAGTATGAACAAGAAGTCTCAGAAAAATACTCTTTTATTAAATCAATTGATTTTCAGGAAGAAAAGCACATACATCAGAGAGTTGCAGTGAGAAAAAGTGGGGTTACCTGTGGGAAGATAGTGTATAGGGTCGCAGACCTATGAGGAAAATTTGTGAAGATCATGGATCTAAAACTAAGGTTAGCTACATGATTGAAGGTATGTCTTTCTGTGTGTTAGGGTGAGTATTCTGAAGAAATCAGGAACATGTATGCCTTAGTGATTCATAATAATTTGATTTGGTGAATTCTCTTGTGGATCTTGGTATGAGGTGTGTGTGGTTGCAGTATTGATGAGATATTGATATCAGTAGAAGCAACAGAAATATCATAGACAACAAAAGCAAAATGTTACCAGTGACAAAATTAGTGGCAGGTTGGTCTACATTTATATTTCAGGGCGGTTGGACGAGGCAAGGAAAGGGGGTTTTATCCTCCTTCAATTTAAAGCCAGTAAATTAGGAAGTTGGATCTTCCTTTAAGTTGTAGCATGTAAATAGGGGGTTGGATCCTCCTTCCAATTGTATCTAGAGAAATAGCAAGTTGGTGCTTCCAATGAATGTACTCTTTGACAATAAGAAAATAATTATGTGGTTTTCTCCCGCATTAGGTTTCCACATAAAATTTTGGTGTACTATGTTTATGTGATGTATATGCATTGAATTATGGTGTTTTTAATGCTCATGTTATTTATTGGAGGTTTTATATTGTGAATAAAAGTATAGTTTTTTCTCAGACCGATTCACCCCCCCTCTCAGTATTACAACAATTTGTATCACAGTGGGTCCTTCAGGAAGACGTTTAACCATTGAAAGGAGATCACAAAATATTCTAAGATTGGAGAACCAATGTTTGACAATCAAAACTATACCTTCTAGAATAAAAGGATGAAAACCTTTTTTTTTTTTTGTAAGTAAGATTTTATAAAAATCCTGCCAAAATGAAAGATTACAGTATCATCATTCTATTCCAAGCTGTAAACATTGAGCTTCCCCAAGGGGGAACCAGCTCATCCATCCAAACAGTTTCATAATTTAAGTCTTAAAGTGATAGTCATAACAAGTCTTAAAAACAAAATATTACAGCTTAACTTTTCTACTGGCATATAACAGAAAAATACAACCCCATGAGGGTGACCAACTTGACAGTAATTGACACAGACATATTATCACTATAGTGTCCATGAGGCAAAACAATAGTTATATGACCCTCCAACGAGAAAAATAAAAGAAACACCAGTGCAAGTCAAGTGGTACGGCTGTAGTGTGTCCATGCATCCATGGAGGTGACGTTGAGCGTCAGGTCCTCGAGAGGTGTTGGCTCCTCCTTGATTGGTGTCGCGTCCTCCTCCTTGACTGGTGCTACATCCTCCAAAGTCCCATGTGGTGAATCCGGTGCCAAGACCAGTGGCTCAACCTCTGTTACGTGTGATTTTCCAGCTGAAGGGTGGAAAACATCCTACATTGTTGAAAGAAATTGCAGGAATTACGTTGCTTTCCCATCTAGAATATCCATATGAAACTGGAGATCATCCAAGTCTCGTTGTAACTCAAAAACCAGGCCTTGCAGCATTGCAAGGCCTTCTTGCAGTTCAAATGCAGAGTCAGCATGGGAGTGAGGTCGATGTTTTGAGCCTTGGCTGGCTTCATGGCCAACACCCTGAGAGTGAGCGTTGTGTAGCAAGGCATGGGGCGAGTGGGAAGGAGAGCGGGCCGACAAATTTGGCGGAGCCACTGGGATTGACTATGAATAGGAGGCCAAATATTTGAGGGGGCCTAGGTTAAATCCCAGAGAAGTCCTAGAGAGATCAAACCACTCCAACCTATAAGAAAAAGGCGACGAGAGGGGCGGGAGGTTGTTGGGGCTGTGGCTTGACTACATTGGGGAGGAGGAGGAGGAGGAGGGCGAGGAGGAGGAGGAGCTGTGGGATGGTGCGGGTGGGGCACGGAGGGTCCGACGCGGTTGGTTGGGCTGCCATGATGTGCCTCATTTTGAATTCCCCCTCTATCTTGGTATCTCTGAGACACAGTGAGGGCAGAAATGCACCGAAGAGAATTAAAAAAGGCTAAGGAATAGCTGAGAGGAAGGTTGAGCTCTAGAGGATTTGGCCATAGGAGAATGAGGCATCTAATGCACCTGGTGCAATACATAGTATCCAAGTCATCGGTTCCATCCATAAAACCAACACACGCACATAGTAAATTCAGAGCCATGGCACTAGTCCATCGAAGGGACGGAGAGAAAGAGCAGGGCACACTGAGATTAATGGCGCCTTGTCTCATGCAATGTGGTTTTAATTGAATTAAGGTGGCAGGAGGGGGAGCCATGCATTCGTCGTGTGGATAACACCATAGTGGCCCTCTCCTAGTTGCTCCTCTTGACAGGTGTCTCCCAATATCACCTCATCCAGGGAAAGGATGAAAACCTTTTTACATGAACAAGGATTTTATGTTTGGAAATCAGTAGTAGATGGGTATACAATTCCAAACACCCCCCCAACCGAAAGAGATGGAAATAAACTTAATGAAAACAAATCAAAGGCTAAAGTTACTATTCTGATCATCTTAGTTGATTCAATATTTGTCAAAGTTATGCATTGTGATAGTGCAAAGGATATTTGAGATAAAATCCAAAATATTTATGAAGGATATTCCAAGGTTAAGGGAGCTAAGCTTCAAATTTTCAGAGTTAAGTTTGAATAGTTGAAGATGAACGATGATGAATACATTACAACCTACCTTATGTGAGTTTACGAAATAGTTAACACTATTAAGGGATTGGGAATAGAAGTTGATGACATAGTGGTTGTTCAAAAGGTATTGATGTCTCTTCCTATGAGATTTGATTCTAAAATATTATCCCTAGAAGAAAGAGAAGATATCAGTACTTTGAGCATGAATGTTCTACATGGAATATTTATAGCCTATGAAATGAGAATAGAACAAGAGAACCTATTCATAAAGGATCAAAATTTCAAGGAATCAAAGAAGACAAAGAAGAAGATAAAGAAAAACTCAGAACCAGGTTGTAGATATAGTGATGAGTCAGACAAAGATGAAGAGATGGATAACTTCATAAGGAAATTATAGAAAGGAACCGACAAGTATAAAGGTGTGCTTCCATTTAAATGTTTTAATTGTGGTGGTATTGGTCATTTTTCTTCTAAATTTCATCATAAGAATAAACAAAGTGATAAAGAATAAGTTTCTAAAAGGGAAACAAGAGAAGAAACAAAAGGAAATTATTCAAGAAAAGTTTCTACTCAAAGGAGGATAGTTCGTCATCAGACGAGGAGGATAATGACAGTAACAATGATTTTGAAAGAGCACTCTTCATGTAAATAGAATATGATTCCAAAGAAGAAGGTGAATTCGATGTCAGAGAAGAGTTAATCAGTTCATTAGAAGAACTTAGGAAGGAAAGAGACAAGTCACTGAGGGCAGAGTTAAAAACTAAAGAGGGATCTCAGAATTCCAAATCTGAAGAACTAGAGTAGATGATCACGAGTCTAAAAATTCAAATAGAATAATACATAAGAATTGAGGAAATACTTAGAATTCAGTTAGATAAAATGAAAAAAACAATTGGCAAACAACAACCTCCCAAATTTTCATTTATTTTCAATAAAATTTGGTACCCACTTTATTTTTGAAAATTCTTTTTAGTTCGTGTAAATTTTCTTTGTCTTAATTTTGTAAATATGTTTGAGATTATGATTTTATATGGGCATCAATGCATTTTATATTGATTAATAATTCAAGGTTTTGCATGCTTTTAAACCCTACTTATATCAATTTTTCACATCTCCTTTTTGAATTTCATGATTTCAAGCATGAAATTATAATTTTTTTTTTGAAATTAGCCTTATGGCATGTTGTTTAATGCCAATTTATTCTGTTGCATGTTGTTTTAATTATGATCTTAGGCATAGAGTGAAACTCAAAGATTTTATATATCATTTATTTATGGTGTCTATGGATTACATTATTCAAATACATGTTCGGAATATGGTTTTCTTTGAGCTACATAATTTAATGAGATATGAAAGGGATGCCTTTCATCCTAAGTTTTATTAACTTTTTTATATTACATGGTTTTGGATGAAATAAATATTTGAAGATCTTATTAATTATCTTATACCTTATCTCATGTGTTAAACTTCACTTAATGGGACCATTATCGATGTTTATTGTTTGTATTGCAAAATATTATGAACAATGTATATGATTCTAAGGATAATCGTCACAACACTTTTTAATTAAGGCCGATGTAGTCTACTAAATTAATGATCTGATTGATAATATATTTTGAACTTTTTGATTTCCATATGGCGTTTTGAGTTGTTGTTGTGTGTTACACGTAGTAGACAAGGACGTCCTCCTCTATTTGAAAATAAGAGAAAATTAATTCACATATCAAAGAAGAGATAGGGTATGTACTTTACTGTTTTTACCATTTGGGGATTTTTGAAAGGTTTACACTTTACTGTGAGTGAGGGTTTCATGTATTTGCTTCTGCATTCACATATTCACCATAAAATTTCTCCTTGCAAGTTGTCCTGAGTCAAATTGGGTGTATTACAATGGGTTTAATCTCCAGATGTAAGCCTCCAGGAACTGAATTTGTTGAAGCAAATGAGTATTTCCATCCCATGCTCTAAAAGTTTGGGTGGTTCAAATTTTTAATGATGTTTCATGGTCACAACCTTCAGGTTTCCAGAGCCTTTGTTCTTAGTTTCAATAAGAAGTATACAGATATTGGAGATGTCGTGATGAATATTGATGAATCCTTGATCGCAAGAGCCATGAATATGCCATTAAAGGGTGAATAATGGTTCAAAACTAAAAGGGTTAGGAATATTCCTTGGTCTGAGTTTTTAGTCTCTCTTAAAACAAAGTACTATCCAAAAGGTATCCCCTCAACCCTTACCAAAAAGAAATGGAATTTTATGGATAATCAAGTTGTACATGACATGTGAGGGTTACTATAGTTTAATCCACCAATGTAAGCTTCCAACAATTGCTCATCACTTATGTTATCCATCGTTGTGGTCGATACCTGAAATTCTAAATCATAGTCTTCAATATCACCTAAGTTCTTGATTTTTGTCAATTGACTGAAGAATTCATGTTCCCACACCGTTCCATATTGTGCTTCTAAGTATCTTGTAAATAAACCCTAAGTATAATGGTAAAGAGGTGTATTTCTTTTAACTACCCATTTATACCATTGATATGTTTTTATTTCAAAGTTCAAGGTTGCTATGTGAATCCTTTTCTTATCATCCATAAGATTATGCAGTTCAAAATATTTTTCTATTTGGCTCACCTAGGTAAAGAACTATGTTCCATCAAACTTCTTTAATTCAATCTTAGTTGAATTTAGGACCCCCACCATAATTAACTCCACAATTAGAGTTAAATCCACTAGAAATTTGCTTATTATTGGTAGGTTGTTCAACCAGAATACTACCTTTATTTTCTTGAGTTCCTTACATTTTGATATCTCCTTTAGATATTATGTCATCTAGAGCATGAAACATCATGGATGTCAATGAATTTTGCAATTTTTTCATGGATTTTTGTATATTTTCATCCATCTTATTTGTCATGTCATCCAACTTCTTATCTATATTATTTTTAATTTTGTCCATATTTATTTTCAACTCGTTATTATTCTCATTCATCTTGTTTTCCATTTCATCCATATTTATTTTCATAATTTCGTCCATTTTATGTTCCATTTTTTTCCCTATTTTCAGTGATCCTCTTTTGCATCTGGTGATAAATATTGTCAATTTCATCTTGACTCATGGTTGATATTTCTAGAGGTTTAGTTGGTGAAGTAAATTTCATAGGAGAATTTGGCACCATGTGAAAAAATAATAATTATCCTCTTTTTCCTCTTTATTACAAATTTGAATCACCAAAAATATATCTTCCAATAAACATTTATGCCAATTTTAAGTTACATACCTTTTAAGCCCTTAATTTGGAGTTTGTCCTCCTGATCGACCTTCCTTCTGATGTATTTATGAAAATTTATCCCTTCTAAATCTGAAATTTCGACCTATAGTACTCTCAAATGTTTTCTCTTCAATTCCACAGGTATGACCAAAATTGGATGTGCCAAGTGAAATTTAGGGTAAATTTCCTAAACCCTGCTGATTTTTGGCCTTTCCAGGAGAGCGAACTTGTACCAAACCTAGGGTTAAAATTCCATCCAAATGGGAAACCAACGTTTGGCGTCGTTGTGATGCTTATAGAGATACCATAAATAGATGGGGACCCACTTCCAGTAGTACAATCAAGGCCTTCCCCCCCACCAAATATAAATCCATATGTGGGCACTATTGTAGATATAAAAAGCATACTACCACTGGGTATACTAGTGGAAGGAAATGATTTGATTGGAGATATACCCCAAATGTAGTAACTAGATGTTGAAGGCATAGATGCATGATTACTTATCCCACTAAGTGGTGGTAAGGAGTTGGTCATTGTGATCCCCCCCACCCCCACAGTTGGAGATGTAGAGGTGGGTCCTACCCTATTGGTTGACCCACTAATTCTTCAAATCATATCAGATTTACTAAAAATGAGAACAAATCATTGAAAGGTATAGTCATGTACTTGAGTAAAGGGTATATGATACAAACAAACAAATTATTCAACCATAATGAAAAGTGTATTTTAATCCAAGGAGAAAAATAATATCCTATGGCCAACTAGACACAGACCTCACCACCAAGCACACCCCTAGAAAATCTAAGTTATCAACAGGGAAACTAATGGATAAAGGGGGCCTTCTGAATACCAACCCTTGGAGGATGTCAAGCCCCCAAGACTTGGCTAGTGAAGGTGTGAGATTCAGTTATGCTAACCCACACATCACATCCCTTACTGGTGCAACTACCCTCATGAAGACAAACACCCTCTAGGAGAACTGAAAAAGAGGTTAGACACCTACCTTAAGTACTATAGGAACTTCCCATCGGCAATCACCTTATTTATATGACCTAAAAATGGCTAGTAAGGTTACTACTTCGCAATCACTGACTGAGAATAATAGTGGTGGGTCAGGACCACACATAGGGGAAGAGAAAATAAGCCCAAATATTCAAGAATCATTCCCCCCCAGAGAGGCTTGAAAATTTTGAAACCCCATACACGTAGTAGTCCATATAAACCAAAATGATTGCAAAGGGGATATCCCCCCACTTTCTCCAGTGTGACCTCAAGATTGACTCTTTTATTAGAGGATATTTTCCAACAAATGCTTTTTGATACTAATGGATTTTAACACTCACTAGTGACTCCTAGTTTCCATTTTATTGCCTTGGAGAATTTAATCTCCACCCCTAAACCAAGGCCCTAAATTATAGTCTAATGTTGGTTTTCTAGAAAGAAAATAGTCTAGTGAATTTTAAATTAAGAATGTTTCTTATTAAGCTATTGTTTACTCAATGGTAATGGAATGAAACTTTAGTGGTCTTTGATGACACTTTCCAATACAAAAGAGAACAAAAGCATGTATGCAAAAGAATTCACTTTGTCTTTCAATGAATGCTATCTAAAGGAAAGGAGATATATTTTTCACTTTCATATTTTTATAACCTAAAAAACAACCTCTGACTCTCTCATTGACCATTCAATACAACCAAAGGAATTTGAATGAAATCCTCAAAGGATAAAAAAACAATGCAATCTTCAAACAAGACACTCAAATTATTTACTCTATCATGATTATGAGATGAAAAATTATTCTTAGTATAATAATGAAAATGAGATGTAAATCACACCACGAAAACATAAATTCAAGCACCGTATGATATTTGTAGTGATGCAAACAAGCACACCCCAATGCATGTATGTGACAAAAATCCCAAAACTTAGACAAAAGAATAACAATGCAAAGTTTCCAATCACACACAAACTGAATGTAAGGGTATCTATCACACACTACTAGATCATAAAATGCACTTTGCAAGTGTTTCCCATGTCACCATTCACTAGGAAAAGAATTCAAGCAAGCAAGAAAGATAAAAAAAAATCACTCAACACCTCAAATTAAATCAGAAACTAAAAAATAAATAATAATTTTAGCCAAGGGTCAAATCAATGACAAGATATCATTGATAGTCTCACAAACCCAGTCCAGACAAAGATTTGAGAGTAAAATAGTTGAAAAACTGTAACACACCCACTACGGAATTTAAAATTTTTTGGCCTTTTCTTCTTTTCTCCGAGGAATAGAATTTCCCCAAGTCCTTATGGGACCTGATACAAATCCGGTCATCCCTTATCCGCACTCATTTGATCGGTGGTTATGGCCACGGGCCTTATCAGAGGGTACTCATTGACTTTCGCGATACAGGAAATCGCGATACAGGTATCCCCTTATTCATTTCGGGGTTTCATCCATCAAAATTTCGCGGCTAGCGAATTATGAGGAAAAATGACCCTTGAGAGTCCTCTCCCTTC
>JASDQU010687875.1:41314-60300 GCA_032191745.1 Picea mariana
CATCCATCATCCTCACAAAAGTTGTTGGAGCATTTTTCAAACTAAAGGGCATGACCAGCCATTCAAAAAGACCTTATTTTGACTTGAAGGCGGTCTTCCATACATCTTTATGTTCTATTGGGACCTGGTGGTATCCAGACTTTAGATCAATCTTACTGAAGTAATTGGCCCCTGTGAGTTGATCAAGGAAGTCGTCGATTCAGGTAATCAGGTACTGGTTTCAGACTGTGATTTTATTCAGGGCCTGGTAATCAATGTAGAGTCACCAAGTCTCATCTTTCTTCTGCACCAGAACAATTAGGCTCCCACAAGGCAATGAGATCAGATGTATGTGACCCTTGTGGATAAGTTCTTGGATCTACCTCTTGATCTCCTCATTTTCTAACAGAGACCAGCGGTAGACTGGACCATTGGGTAGTGGTGCGTTAGGGGTCAAATCGATGGGATGCTTGACCTAGAAGTGCAAAGGTACCTCGATAGGAGAGGAGAAGATATATGAGTATTGTTCCATGACCTTATCCAATTTCTTCTATTGTGTTGTGATCTTTCACTCACTCTGAGACAGAATCACGAAAAAGATAAATTTATCGGTCTAAAAGATGACCTTCCTGCATTTCTTGGCATAGATCAAGGAAATAGAACTAGGAGGGACTGCCTCGGGTATCCTGTACAATTTCCTGTTCAAAGTAATAATAACACTATGAGGCCTAGAATCATATACAACATGTCGTTTCCATAAATAAGGTTGGCCCAAAATAACATTACAAACTTCGAGAGGAGAAAAATCACACAATACCTCATCTTTGAAGGGCTTGATGTCGTACGAGATTCGGCACTGTTGGATGACATGGAGATCACTTCCTTAGTGGAGCCATAAAATGGTGTAGGGTTGTGGGTGCGACATTGTCGGCAGGGCCAGCCTCTTGATGACCTCTGCCGAGATGAGGTTCTTCTGTTTACCACTATCAACAATGAAGTGTAGTGAGGTGCCTTTTACCCACATCTGTGAATGGAAGAGGTGTTTGCCTTCTTTTGCCTCATCTGGTTCACCAAGTTGTAGCTTGGTGGTAGAAACAGTGGCACTGGGTTCCGCATCAATGATATGTATTTCCCTTTCTGGTTCTGACTCAAAGTCAGAACCCGCATCTAATTCAGAGGCTTCCACTTCATCCACCAATGACTTCTTTGAGTGGCAGTCAGTAGTGTTATGCCAAGGGCTCTTATGGAAGTCACACCACTTCCTGGTATCTTTCTTAGTCTTTCTGGTGTCCTTCTTTTCTTACGGCTTGGACTGGTTGTCCTGATACTATCCATCATTCCTTTATCTTTTTTTCTGTGGGTTGGGGTCTCTCCTTCCTGGATTTTGTTGTCTGGGGTTCCTAGGCCCAAATTGTTGCATCTTTTGTTTGATCTTCTGCTCAATTTTGATGGCATATCGGTAAGTCGCACCCAAGCATGAGATGTACAGAAATTCCATTTTGGTCTCGATGTATATATGCAGAGCATTGTGATACTTGAGCACCATATGTCACTCTGAATATTTGATACCCATCTTGGTGCGCATGGTATGGAAGATATTAGCGAACTCTGGCACTGCTTGGTCTCTTTATTTTCGCAGTGTGGTCCATTTGGTATACAGTTCGTCATAACTTCCAACAGGGTAGTATTGTTCCTTAATAGCATCCCTGAAGGATTCCCAGGTGGCCATGACTATAAATAATGAGGTTTCCTCTATTTCCTTTTGCTCACAGAAAGTTTCCCACCAATATTTGACATGGGGAACGGCTTTGAGGAGTGAAAAATTAATCTTTTCTCTATTCGAAAAGTTATGGATAGAAAAATACCCTTCTAGTAGATTCAACCGCTTTTCTACAACTTCTACATCTATTTGACCTTCAAATATAGGAATATTGAACTTGATTTGTACCTTGAAGGGGGTGTCTCCTTTGCTCGAGGAAGATGTGTCCCCTGTTGGTATTTGCCAAAGGATTTGTGCGAAACTATCCATCATCTCGTTCCTTTGTTGCGTGAGGGATTCCTCAAGAAATATTTTGAAAGGATCTCTTGTCCCATCATATTTATTTTCTCCTTCCATGAGAGGTCGCTTTCACATGCGAGATATTTCTTCCTTAAGAGAAACAATCTCGAGACCCAATTCTTTGTACCCTGACCTCATTGGGGACATGCATTAACACGACAAGGAGCAAACTGCTCTGATACCACTGATCTAGATTTTATGAGCAAAACAAAATGAATACAAATTATTAAAATATTCTTAACACAAAATAACAAAGATACAGTAAAACTAGTTTTCTATTCAATAAGGAAATAAGATGAAACTGTAAAATGCACCGAAAAACAAGCTTGTTGGAATGGTGGCAACTTATCTTTGAGAAGAGATGTGACAGTTGCGCTCATTCACAAGAATATGATTACAATGAGGCTTTGGAGGCCTTTTTACAATAAAAAGGAATGTCAAAATCCCTAGACATCCGAAAACCTAACCCTAGGAGAGAAAGCGCCAAAATTCATGTGGGCCCCGTTTGGGTAAGTTAGTACATCAACTTCCCTGGGTCGTTACTTTTGCATACGATCTTCGTTTTAGGTGCACGATAGCCCGTTAGAAAGGTATCATCAAGTATATTCATTTTGTGGGCTTAATCATATCCTTCATCTATCATTGGGAAGCTTAATCCAGAAAAACCTTCATTTAGGCCCTCAAAATGGCCCCGAAAGTTAAAAACCTCTAAAAGTAGTAAATTGCCAAAATTGCTAGAAAATGGTTTTTAGCGAGTTGGAAAAAGGTGGGTGGCCACTGATATCCACCTAGATCAATCCTTTGTCCTTAGGAATAAATGGTCTCCATTGTGTTGCGTTCCCCCATCATATGAGGAAATTTAGTTGAATTTGGCCCCGGATGAGCCACTTTTCTTGGTGCAGGAGCTTCCCTGCTTTGACAACTCGATAAAGTTGGATCCTTTGTTGTCGAGTGCCCTTGATATGTGTGTCCACAATCTGATCATTGGATTCCTGTTGCATGTAGTCGTGGTTGAGATCTGTTGGTTTCAATTTCTCTTTTATCTCAGAGGTGTCCAATAATTTTGGGAAATATGGCCGAAGGAGAGCCACGTTGAAGACTGGGTGTAGGCCAAAGAAAGGGGGAATGTTGAACTCAAAAGAATTGTCACCCACAACCTTGGTGATGGTGTACAGACCATAACGGAGTGGGTGAAGCTTCTGATGGGGCCCTGTAAGGCATTCTTTCTGTAAGTGCAACCAAAATTTGTCTCCCACCTGAAACTTATGTGGCACTCGATGTTGATCATGGTGCTGCTTGTACTTGGAACTAGACTTATGTAGAATATCTTGAACCTATTGATAGATGTACTGGATCCTCTCAATGAACTAGGTGGCTTTGTCGGCTTCTGGTGCAGTTGGGGACGATTCGATTGAGGTTGTCACCAGGGGTAATGCAACATCCATGGGGCCCAATGGTTGGAATCCCAACCCCACCTGAAAGAGGTTGTGGCTAGTTGAGTAATGCAGGGCTCAGTTGTATCTATGTTGGACATAGGGAAGACTCTCATCCCATGTGCAGGGGTGTTTTTAATTGTACATGCGAAGGATATGTACGATCATTTGATTGACGACCTTAGTTTCGCCATCTGTCTGGGGGTGGAAGGCAGTGGATTTGGTAATCTTGGTATCCAACAATGATGAGAGGCTCGACCAAAATGTTTAGAGGAACTGGTTTTCACGATATGAGATAATGGTTTGTTGGATCCCAAAATGTATCTATATTCGTTCAAAGAAGATCTTGGTAGTAGATTTTGTTGTGATGTTCTTCTTGCAAGCAGATAGAATCGCCATCTTGGAAAAGTGATCAACAACCACAAAAACACAATAATTTCCCCTCTTGGTGGACGAGAGGCTCGACATGTAGTCCATTGAGATGGATTCCCATAGCCTGTAAGGAGTAGGCAGAGGGGTGTAAAGTCCCTATTTCTTAGTGGTCGGTTTGGCAATAACACAGGTGGTGCAGGACCTGATATACTTGCCAACATCCTGTTGAAGTTTCAACCAAAAAAAATGTTTTTGCAGCAATGCCATTGTCTTCTTGATGCCAAAGTGTCATGCCACCCGAATCTAGTGAGCTTCCCAAATCATCTTCGTGTGCTCACTTGATGGAACACAGAGATGCTCGAGAGGGCACAACAACCCATATTGAATATGAAAATTAGTGACCATTGAGTTGGCGTTAAACATTTGGTAGGTGGTGGAGAAGTTGGGGTCTATCTTGTAGAGGTGGGGCCATCTAGAGGTCTCATGGCCGAAAGAGTCTAGAACCGTGGTGAGTGTCACGATTGGAGGTCATCTAAGGCAATCACCAACTTAGTTTGTACTTCATATTTTATACTTGATGTTGAGGTGGAACTGTTGTAAGTATGTGGACCAATTCTGATGGTGGTCATTATGAAATTTTCCTTGGATCTGGATTAACTGTAGTGGCTTGTGATTAGTGTGGATGATTGTCTCCTTCCCAAAAATGTAATGTCTCCACTAGCAACAAGCTTTCACAATGGAGTACATTTCTCTGTCGTAAGTAGGGTACTTATGGACAACATCTGATAGTGTCTCACTATGATATGCCATGGAGTGGCCTTGTTGAGTGAGGACGACACCCACAACATAGTCTGAAGGATCTGTCTCGATATCAAGGGGATGTTGCAGGTCTGATAATGAAAGTACTAGGGATGAGCACAAACGCTTCTTCAAGTCATCGAAGGATTTTTTTGGGGATAGGCCCCACAAAAGTTTTTCCTTACCACCACCCCTAGTTACTTGGCTAAGGGCCCATGTGATATGAGAGAATCCGAACACGAACCTGTGAGAGAAATTGGCGAGGCCCAAGAAGCTCGAAAGTTTAGTGAGCGTGGTTGGGGCTCTCCAGTCATGGATGACCTACATATTGGCTGGATCCACATGCACGCTATGTCGATCAAGAATGTATCCTAATTAATGGAACTTGTCCATGCTGAAGGAGATTTTTTCCAAGTTTTCATATAGTTTGTGTTGTTGCAGGGTGTGCAGAACCTGTTGAATATGCTACAAGTGTTCCACCCAAGTTTTGTTGTAGATGAGGATGTCATCCAGATACACCACTACAAAATTATTTGTGAACGGTCGTAGGATATCATCCATCATCCTCATAAAAGTTGCTTGAGCATTTGTCAAACCAAAGGGCATGACCAGCCATTTAAAAAGACCTTCTTTTGAATTGAAGTCGGTCTTCCATACATATTTTTGTTCTATTGGGACCTAGTGGTAGCCAAAATTCATATCAATCTTACTGACGTATTTGGCCCCCGTGAGATGATCAAGGAGGTCATCAATTTGGGGAATCAAGTACCGGTTTCAGACTGTGATTTTATTCAAGGCCTAGTAATCAATGCAGAGTCGCCATGTCTCGTCTTTCTTTTGTACGATCACAATTGGGCTCCCACAAGGCGATGAGCTGGGATGTATGTGCCCCTTATGGAGCAGTTCTTGGATCTTCCTCTTGATCTCCTCGTTTTCTAACAAAGGGTGGTGATAAACAAGCCCATTGGGTAGAGGTGTGTCTGGGGTCAGATCGTTGGGATGCTTGACCTAGTAGTGCAGAGGTACCCCGGTAGGAGATGAGAATATATCTGAGTATTCTTCCACGACCTTATCCACTTGCTTCTGTTGTGTGGATATATCGACCGTAGAGGCTCTGGATGTGGCTATGATCTTTCACTCACTCTGAGATCGAATCATGAAGAAGACAAATATCTTGGTCTGAGAGATGAACTTCTTGCATTTCTTGGTAGAGATCAAGGAAATAGCACTAGGAGGGATTGCCTCGGGTATCCTGTACAATTTCCTGTTGAAAGTAGTAATAACACTATGAGGCCTAGACTCATATACAACATGATGTTTCCATAAATAAGGTTGGCCCAAAATAACATTACAAACTTCAAGAGGAGCAACATCACACAATACCTTGTCTTTGAAGAGCTTGATGTCATACGACCGTCGACAGTGTTGGCTGATGCGGAGATCGCTTCCTTGGTGGAGCCATCCAATGGTGTAGGGTTGTGGGTGCGATGTTGTTGGCAAGGCCAATCTCTTGACAAACTCCTCTTAGATGAGGTTCTTCTAGCTACCGCTATTAACATTGAAGTGCAGTGGGGTTCCTTTTACCCACATCTTTTAATGGAAGAGGCACTCTCCTTCTTCTGGCTCATCTGGTTCACCAGGCTGGAGCTTGGTGGTAGCAAAGGTGACACTAGGTTCCATGTCAATGATCTGTTTTTGCCTTTCTAGTTTTGACTCAGAGTCAGAACTCACATCTGATTCAGAGGCTTTCACTTCAACCACCACCGACTTCTTTGAGTAGAAGTCAACAGTTTTATGCCAAGGGCTCTTATGGAAGTCACACCACTTCCCGGTATCTTTCTTTATCTTTCTGGTGTCCGTCTTTTCTTGTGGCTTGGAATGGTTGTCCTGATACTATCCATATTTCCTCTTTACTTTGTTCTATGGGTTGGGGCCGCCTCTTCCTAGCTTTTATTGTCAGGGGTTCCCAGGCCCAAATTGTCGTGTCTTTTGTTTGAGCTTCTGCTCAATTTTGATGACATATCAGTAAGTTGTGCCCAAGGATGAGATGTCTAGAAATTTCATTTCGGTATGGATGTATCTATGCAGAGAATCACGATACTTGAGCACTAGATTTCACTTTGAATATTTGATACCCAACTTGGTGGGCAAGGTATGGAATATATTTGTGAACTCTCACACTATTTGGTCTCTTTCTTGTCGCAATGTGGTCCATTTGGTATACAAGTCATCATAACTTCTGACGGGGTAGTATTGTTCCTTAATAGCATCCCTGAAGGATTCCCAGGTGGTCACGACTGTAAATAATGAGGGTTCCTATGTTTCCTTTTTCTCATAGAAAGTTTCCCACCAATCTTTGACACGGGGAGTGGCTTTGAGGAGTGAAAAAATAATCTTTTCTCTATTTGAAAAGTTATGAACAGAAAAATACCCTTCTAGTAGATTCAACCACTTGTCTACAACATCTGCGTCTATTTGACCTTCAAATATAGGAATATTGAATTTGATTTGTACCTTGAAGGGGGTGGGTCCTCCGCTTGAGGAAGATGCATCACCTATTGGTATCCGCCGAAGGATTTGCGTGAAACTATCCATCATCTTGTTACTCTGTTGCGTGAGGGATTCCTTAAGAAACATTTTGAAAGGATCTCATGTCCCATCATCTTTATTTTCTCCTGCCATGACAGGATGCTTGGGCATGTGAGAGCTTTTTTCCTCAAGAGAAACAAGCTCGAGACCCAATTCTTTGTACCCTGATCTTGTTGGGGACATGCATTAAGACGACAAGGAGTAGACCACTTTGATACCACTGATCCAAATTTTATGAGCATAACAAAATGAATACAAATTATTAAAATATGCTTAACATAGAATAACAAAGATACAGTAAATTTGGTTTTCTATTCAATAAGGAAATAAGATGAAATTGTAAAACGCAGTGGAAAACAAGCTTGTTGGAATGGTGGTGGCTTATCTCTAAGAAGAGATGTGATGGTTGCGCTCATTCGCAATAAGATGATTACAATGAGGCTCTAGAGGCCATTTTACAATAAACAAGAATATCAAAAACCCTAGACATCCAAAAACCTAACCCAAGGAGATGAAGTGCCAAAAGTCATGTGGGCCCCATTTGGGTAAGTTAGTACATCAACTTCCCGGGGTCGTAACTTTTGCATACGATCTCTGTTTTAGGCACACAATGGTCTTTTGGAAAGGTATCGTCGAGGATATTAATTTTAGGGGCTCAATCAGAGCATTCGGCTATCATTTAGAAGCTTGAACCCGGAAAACCTTCATTTAGGCCCTCAAAATGGCCCCAGAAGTTAAAAACTGCTAAAAATAGTAATTTGCCAGAAAACTGTTTTGAGTGAGTTGGAAAAGGTGGATGGCCACCGATATCCACCTGGATCACATATTCATGGTTGATGTAGTTCCAAATATCCATCTCTATCTCCTGCAACATGCTTCATGCACACTATAACATAACAAATGTCAATCTGAATCTTCTTCAAGCAATAACAATGTTAAATATAATATAAATCTAACATGTTCTACTCAAGAACAAACATATCTAACATTTACTATTGTGCATAACCGAATACACCAACAATGGAAGGGGAAAACCTTGTGGATCTATATTAATAAGTGGAGAACATTAAATCAACCAAAGTCTTACCTTGAGTTTTGATTGAGGCTTCTCCTTGATCCTTTATCCATCTCCTCCTTCTCCCTCACACAAGCTATGTTGACATGATATGAAGACTGGTTATAAGAGTCTTGGACAAAAACATGTAGCATAAGTTTTCTCCTCAATTATTCCTCCCTTCCTCCATCGAAATGCCTTCCTTTTATATATTGATGGATAAGGCTAAGGGATGCATATAGATCTCTATAAATTAGTGAAATTTGAGTCTGGTACAAGCTCCCAACCTCATCTGATCTCAACAACTCACCCAGTGTTTGTTTCCTCACAACGTATCAAATATATAATAATAGGGGCGATTGTGAGATGCAAATGATGCAACTAGCAATAGGTCATACCTTGCTAGGCATGCAAGGTGCAACCTCCCTCAAGAACTAAGAAATTTGAAGAAAAAGAGTGTGTCTTATATATATATATATATATATATATATATATATATATATATCTTGAATGGACATATTAAGAATTGACTAAGTGTTGTGTAGGAACATTAGAAAGGTAAGAGTAAACTTCTATCCATTTCCATTTGTAGACACATAAATGTGTAATGTTTGTGAATGGTAGGTGTGATCTTAATGAAAATTTGTATTGAAACAATTCATTACAGTAGAGTGGGCATCTAAATGGCAATAAAATTTCTCCTTGGGCATTTGTTTGGCACTCGCAAATCAAAAAATTTGAGTAGTGTAATCAGAACCAAACTAGAGCCTCTCAAGCCTGTTAGAGAATAAAAAATATGAATAGAAAAATTACATATAAAAAGAATCTTTACATTAATTTTATAGTTTGAGTTGACATTGAATTCAAATTGTATAGACATTGAATTTCATTTCCGCAAAGTATCCATGTTGATAAAACAAACATTTCATAGGCCTACCATTTACGGATCATATTGGTATTAGAGTAGGTTTGTTAGATACCTTGAGGTAATTTCCATGGGAAAATATTTGAAGAGGGAGAATCTATAAGAATTAAGATAGTTCAATAAAAAAATAAAAAAGGAAAGTTGGTATTGGAGGAAGAAAGGAGAGGAGCTGTATAAAAAAAATTCCAAATTCCATGACTCCTTCACAACCATGAGAGAAGAATTAGACAAGAGAAAATTGTAGCTCGTGTAATTGGGGGAGATATTCACTCAACAAGATAATTGGCAATATGAGACTATTCACTAAAATGACTTCTCATCTAGATTGAGATTTGGCAGCGAAGGAAGAGGCATTGAAGAAGATACAAACAATTATCCAAGAGAATAAGTAATCCCTTTCGATTTCCATTGTAGAAGTGAACACCATGATGGGGATAGCATGGTAAGATCCCCCTCCAAATACCTTTCTTAATACTCCTTTTGAATTTTTGAAAAGAATGCTAGAGTTATTCATTCCATGCTCATGAGAAAAATGGGATACAATGGGATTGTATACCCTTTTGTAGTTGAACAAAGGACCAAGAATGAAGGCCTAGGTTTAGGTGGCAAAGATAAAGTGAGTGATTTCATCTTAGCTCAAGATAGAAGTGCCAGAATAATATCTTTCAAGACACAAGGGACCAAAGAAGAATCTATTTGGATCGAATAAAAGGTAGCTGAAAATGGAGTGGGAAGCACACCATTTTAACATGCTTGTTAAAGATTCAATGAGGTAACAAAGGGATGTTTCTGTTGTAATATTCAACTAATCAACCTATAAGAGGATCTATAATCTAATTGAGAAGCAATATAATTAACAATTTGAGAGAAGAGTAGAGAAGAGGAATAATCAAAGTAATGTAATTCTCATTAACTTGTAGAATGGAAGTGTCGATTAGGCCATCACGAGAATCAATAGGTCCAAATGCAATGTAAGGATACACAACTCGAAGACACCACCTAGGATTTCAAGAATGATTTTACAATAGTTTCCACACCTCTATCTTGGAAGACAATGTTTCTCTTGAAAGGGGAGGGCATGTTAGGGCCCTACACTAAGCTCCCTACTTTGACTTACACAGGAGTTAGTAATTAATGGAATATTCCTTCCTCTTTGAATAAGGTCCATTAGGTAGTTAGTTGGTTCTTAATTAAAGTAAAAGGGTATTATTGTTAAATAAGGCCCATTAACTAGTTGTACTCATTAGTGATGGAAGCACAAGTAGTTAATATTTGCTAGAGAAACTATTTATAGAGCTAGTAGGCTATGGAATGTTTTGTGAAGTGTCGTTATTGTATTGGAGCTTTTCTCAAAGGGTTGTCCCCTTGAAGAGGACCATGAACATTTCTCTTTCTTTTCTAGATGATCAATAAAAGGGTTACATTCTGCAAGTTCTATGACATTATCTCTCTTATTTACTTTTCTATAGTTTATATTTATTGAATAACCATTCAATAGTCATTTTTTTTGTTGGTGAATTTCATTACAAAACCTCCTTGAGAAAGGAAAGTGATAAAAATAGAGAATCAATGGAGATCCAAGAACACGTGAAAGATATAATATACTAGTCTATAAAGAGAAATTAGAGATCTTGTTCAAACAGATGAGAGGAAGGAAATGAGGAGGAGGAGGAACATATTATACACATTCATTTGTTAGGGCCTATCAAAAGGCAATCCATAATGTGTGCATATAGAATTGGGCTCATGATTGTGGAACTATGGGTGTTGACTCCCTAATTGTAGGGGAAAAAAGAGTTAACCACAGGTGTTAAGGCTAAAACAAGCCTTGTGTTCCATAGGTAAAATGGACAATAACATAAATATGAGGGACATATGTGGTATGATAAACATTACTAAGTTTAAGGAGGACCTAAAGAAGACTAATAAATCTGCAAATGTTGACAAAATTTAATGCATAAAATAGAGCATGTTTTCCAAAAAGGGTGGCATCTATGGTCCCATAGGTGACTTTCTAACAAACTTGGGAAATACGTGGGTGTAAGGAGTCCCAACAATGCCCAAGTATGTTAGAGACCAACTCAAATGAGAATTTGTGTGGATGAACTTGATCAACTAAGGCATGGGACAAAGACAAAGATAGTGGGAGACACCCTAATGATTTGAAAGTAATAAAGTAAGGCCCTAAACCTTGGTTAGAGAACCCTAGTCATCTATTCATACCATACTAGTGTGTAAGAGTCCTTCTACTTTTCTTAGAGTGAGCTTTGGTAGCTAATGAGTGATATAAAGATATATATTGAAAAGGTTCATGCATCATTGTTGGAACAGGGGCAGACCCAAGGTTCAATGCTACAACAACGCACCAACAAAACCCTAACTACCGGCCCTTTTGGCAACACCTGCGAAGCAGATGAAGTCTCACCTGAGGTAGAGGTAGGGGTGGTTGCAGGACTCCAGTGTCTGCAACCTTAGCTTAGACACAGATCTGTGACTGTAACACCTTAATAGGGAACTTAGCAGTTATAGTTCATCAATATCCAATCTTAGTTTATAGCGCAGTTAAACCCTAATTATAGAACATTGCAGTATTTAACTAGATCTATTATATTCAAGCACTAAGAACATCCACATAGGCCATATCCATATTATTAAGCATGTAGCATTAACATATCTATCTACCATTCATCTACATTGAAGAACTAAGAAAGTTAACATATAAACACATCAATACATCGCACAAAGCAGAGCAACATAGCATGTACGTGGTTCACCCCCACTGTAACACCCTGTTTCCCCTAGTCTGTAAAAATAACTATACTGGCCAAGTATTGTGGAAAACTCAGAAATGTGAATGTGTGATGTGAATGGACCTTGTGAAAAAGGTTGATGAATGTGAATAATATTATGAATATATATATTTCAGGACTGCTGAGAGGGGATGTGCTGAAAAAGAGACCAAGATGTATGAAGAAAGGTGGTGGAAGGCACCTGGAAAGGTGGTGTTAACTTCCATCGAAACCAATACCGTATTTGGACTTCACTGGCTCGGAGAACCAAGAGCGGTTGGATGGCCCCAAATTAAATGACTCACTAGGTTGGTAGGTAAATGTCTCCTCATGAGTAATGAGGGATGGGGGTGAACCGCCCATCTGTAGAGTCCTCAGACCCGACCACCGTAAGGAAAATCGTGACACAAGCAACCTCACCGAAAGGAGAAAAGGTAGGAAGAGTGGGAGATCAAGGGTAGACGCGAGGGAAAGAAGAAGGAGAACTCTAGAAAAATACAGAGTGAGTGATAGCAGAGAAGAAGGAGAGTAACCTTCGTTCTCGGTCACTGAAAAATAGACACTCAGTATCGCAACATCATGGTCTCAGCTCAGGGGTGGCTAGTGGTAAATCTATTGGGAGTCGCTGAGCCTACGGTTGGGTGGAAATGAGCACCCCTCTCAGTAGTTGCAATCACATCTGGTGTTATTTCTAATAAGTGTTTTACATCTTGCATCTTGAAATTTATATGCTGACATGTATGCTCATAGTCTGTGCAGTTTATGAATGGTTTGAGTATAAGAATGTCTGTGTGGTGTTTTGATCAGAAATGGTGGTTGCATGCTTTTATTGGAAGGACCACATATGGCTTACATTTATAGATAGATTTGTACATATATATATGCATATTGAATTAATTTGGACTTCAAGTTTGCTTTTGGGAAATCTATGCCTGTATTCGTCCCCAGGAATACCTGAAATAGATATCTCCACAGAGATACCCTTCTTGGAAATCTTACCAAGAACCTGGAAAAGGATTTGAAGGTGCAAGTCTTAGTAACCCTGTACGAGGAAGAATGATCCTCTTGAAATCTCGAAATGGCAGTGTAGGGATAAGTATGGATCAACAGACGAGATCCTGTTGGAAGATCTGTGGTCATTCACGACCGATAGAATGGAGGAAGAAATGAGGGCATTAAATTCCTTAACCCTTTTCCTTCATCTTTGTGAGTAGCGAAGAAATCGGGCCGTAGATCCCCAAGGTCCGTGGGAGTATCTGGACCGTTGGTTTTTCCACATCCAAGGAGCAGCAAGAGAGTGCATAGTGCGGGACAGATCTGAACCATTAGATCTTATTTAGAAAACCCCACAATCATTGGATCTGTTAGGAGATGCATGAGGGTTAAGCCCTCGTGAACAAATGTGAAAGCCCCGAAAGAGGAGTTGGTATCAGGGTTTCAGACTTCGGGATTTCAGAAGTCCTGATGAGGATAGGTCGGGAAACTTCACAATGAAAGTCCTGAAATGGATCTGAACTGTCTGATTAAGGGAGGCCATGTGTCGCGCGATCACCCATCTCGGGATCTCGGACTTCAGGAATTTCATAGGTCTCATTGACAAGAGATCGGGACACTCCATGGTGGAAGTCCCAAAATAGATCTGGATCATTCGATTAAGGGAGGACACGCATCGCGAGATCACCCATTTCAAGGATTCAGACATCGAGAAACAAAAGAGGAAGGTGAGCATTTTGATTTCACACCTGGCAAAGTCCTGAAACAATCTGGACCGTCCATCTGTGGAGGACACGTGGCAGCAATCCAGGATTTCAGGAGAATCCTTAAAGGAAGAGTCCATCAGGATTTCACAAATCAAGAATTCAAGAGTCTCGTTGACAAGAGGTCGGGATCTTGTATTCATAAATTCTGAAAGAAAGAGGACAGAGGTCTTATGAGGAGTGGTCACCTGGATCAAGGCATAGCCAGGAGGGCTAATGTGACAAAGGCCATTTTGGGAAATTGAAAATCGGGAATTTGGGAGTCCCGTTGACAAGAAGTTGAACTCTCGTACTGATAAGTCCTGAAGGGAATAAGACTACAGTCTTATGAGAAGTGGTCATACGGGTCAAGGCATAGCCCAGGGGGCTAATTGTCGATCGAAGCCTTTTTCAGCATTATGGCGTTTCAGGGTTTGCAAAGTCAAAAGACTCAACCCACTTATATCGCTGAGTCGTGAAATGTGAAAAGGCACCTAGTTGTTTGGCCTGTGATCATAATCAACGATCGCATGAAGGTGGAAAAAGGGAAGAGCTATCCTGTGCTAATCCCATAGGATTTCGGGGATTCTGCCCCTCGAGATAAGGCGAAAAATTTATTATGCCTCAGTGGGTGTGTGACAAATTGGTATCAGAGCATGGTTACAACACTTGGCCTACTTGGTCTCATGAACGAGTTGCGTAGAAGCTCCATTTGGAACACCCCTAAAAAGAGTAACCCCCTGTCTTAACCTTCCTAATCAAAAGACGAAGTTAAGAATGAAAAACCCCTCTTCTGTGTGTACATGTGAAAATATGAATTATGTACTGGTTATAAATAAATATAAATATTGACTAACAACCAACGTTTTTCCCTTTTCACACAAGCGGAAGATCAACCATGGGAAATTATCAATGCATAAGTATGGTGACTCACCATGAAGTGGGGGGAGGCTCCCACAATAGAGACAAATATTCTGACAAAAGGAGGTCAGTACGGACCCCTCTAGGTCTAGCCGAGACTGTGAGGAGCCTCATGGTCGAATTACAAAGATGTAAGGCCGACAATGAAAGGATGATGAAAGAACAAGAAAAGCAAACAGAAATTAATGCAGTTTTACTGCAGAGTTTATCCAATCTACAAAGACAAATGCAACATGAACCTGAAACTTAGAAACATGGTCATATCAGTGGCCACACTAAGAGGAGCACCTCGAAAAAGGTCCACCCCAGAGGTAAAGGACAAGCGTCGAATGATTCCCCTGAGCAGGAAGCTGGTGATTTAGAGGTCTCTTCTAGCAGCAGAACTAGTTCCCATTCCCGAAGGAAATAGAAGAAGCAAAAGTCTTCCAAAGGTCATAAATTCGAAGAATTCAGAAAATCCAAACCACCCTCCTTCGACGGTGAAATAAGGAAGGGAGAGGAAGCAGAGGCCTGGCTGCTTGGACTAAAGAAGTATTTCAAAGTCCATGACTTTTCAGAAAATATGAAGGCCCGAGTGGCCACCTTCAACTTGAATGGAAAGGCTTCCATTTGGTGCGAAGACCTTAAGAATGTGAAAGGGGTTTGTGAAGAGGACTTGTCTTGGGAACGGTTTGAGAAATACTTTCGGAAGAAGTATCTGTCGAAAAAATATTTCGACGAAAAGACTAAAGAGTTTTATGAATTAAAATTGGGACAACTCACTATAGAAGAATATGTCAACAAATTCCTCGATTTGTTGAGGTATGTACCCTATATAAAAGTGGAAAAGGCAAAGGTGCAACGCTTCATCAGTGGACTACCTAAGGACTTTCGGAACAGAATTGAATTTGATGAGCCAAAGACTCTAGAAGGCATTATTCGAAAGGTGACCTATTGTCATGAATAGTTTGGGCATCGAGCATAACCTCGCAAAGGATGGAAACAGAAGAATAATTCAAGATTTTAGAAAAGGGGAATTAAATCCATAGGATTTAAGAACTATAAGAAAAACCCAAGAATGAGCTTCCCAGCCCAGAGTATGCACCAGCAGAGTTTTCCCTCATTGAGCGGAAATAAAACTTCTGGACCCATATCAGTGAAGATTGATAACCCAAAGGGAGAACAATCGAAATGTTGGGGTTGCGGGGAAGAAAATCTATTGAGAGACTATCCACACTGACAACATAATAGTCGGTGGATTTATAACATCCAGGAAACTACCACCATCAATGATGTGGCCAAGAGTGTGTCACAAATTTATGCAGCCTTGGATAATAACCAAGCCGACCAACAAGCTTCAGTAGTGGAAATAGAAGGTATGATTTCCAACCATCTAGTGTCTGTTTTAATTGACCCTGGTTCAAATTTGAGTTATATAGCCCCTAAAGTTGTTGATAAGTGTAAACTACAACCACAAAAACATACCAAGCCATGGTTGGTACAGTTAGCCACTGGCACCAAAAGAAGGGTAGCAGAGGTTATACAAGCCTGCCAATTGATGTTGGGTAGATTCCTTACCCAAACAACCCTTAACTTACTATCCCTGGGATCGTATGATCTGTTGATTGGTATGGACTGGCTAGCTGCCCATAAAGCCAGATTGGACTGTTACCATAAAACCTTAGAATGTGTAAGTAAAGAAGGGAAAAAGATGACCCTTCAAGGGATCCGAAAACCTGTCTCGGTGAGACAAATATCAGCTCTGCAAATGAGAAAGTATTTCTGAAAGGGATGTTCCCTCTATGCGATACAAGTGTTGAAAACAATCAAAGGTGGCAAACCAAGCCCTGACGATCACCCTATCCTAAGAGAATATAGAGATGTATTTCCGGAAGAGGTACCAGGTCTACCTCTGAGAAGGGACATAGACTTCTCAATAGAACTTGCACTAGGAGAGGTGCCGGTGTCTAGGACACCCTACCGGATGAGTACACCCAAGTTAGTTGAACTCAAGTTGCAATTAAAAGAAATGATGGATAAGGGATATATTCGGCCCAGCGTGTCTCCATGGGGAGCACCAGTCCTGTTCATGAAAAAGAAGGACGGTACCCTTAGACTATGTATATATTATAGGAAACTCAATAAGGTAACCATAAAGAACAAGTACCCCTTGCCCAGGATTGATGACCTGTTCGATCAATTGGGGGGTGCATCTATTTTCTCAAAGATTGATTTGAGGTCAGCATACCATCAAGTCCGAATCAAGGGTGAAGACATCCATAAAACTGCTTTCTGAATGAGGTATGGTCACTATGAGTTTTTGGTGGTGCCCTTTGGGCTGACCAATGCCCCTGCCACTTTTATGTGCTTGATGAACAATGTACTCAGCAAATTCCTAGACAAATTTGTGCTTGTTTTTATTAACGATATATTAATTTACTCCAAGAACAGAAAAGAGCATGAAGAGCATCTTAGACTTGTGCGGCAAGTGCTAAGAGAACATTAGCTCTATGCCAAATTCAGCAAATGTGAATTCTTCCAGAAGAAAATACATTACTTAGGCCATGTTCTCTCTGAAGAAGGAGTAACGGTAGACCCTGAAAAAATCAGGTCTATCATGGAATGGCCTACCCCAAAGAAAGTTTCGAACATTAGATCCTTTATGGGATTAGCAGGATACTATAGGAGATTTATAAAAGGATTCTCCAAGATTGGTTGTCCAATCACTACCCTCCAGAAGAAGGGGAAAAAATTCATGTGGACACAGAAATGTGAAGAAAGATTTCAAACCCTTAAACATCTACTGACCCATGCACCTGTGTTGAAGATCATCGATCTAGAAGCTAAATTCCTCGTGTGCACATATGCCTGTAAGAAAGGGCTCGAAGGAGTCCTTATGTAGGAAGGAAGTGTGATATGCTATGAATCATGAAAATTGAACGAGCATGAAGTCAACTATGTGACCCATGATCCAGAGCTGGCTGCCATAGTGCATGCCTTGAAAATGTGGAGGCATTACTCCTGAGAAGAAAATTTGTACTTATGACAGATCACTGTGGATTGTGATACCTATTTGATGAACTAAACCTCAATGAGAGACAAGCTAGGTGGATGGCCCTCCATAGCGAGTTTGACCTCAAAATCAAACACATTAAAGGAAAGGAAAATAGGGTGGCTGATGCCCTTAGCAGAAGTATGAAAACAATTCACCTGGCAGCGGTGAGCACTTGCGAGTCAGATGTCAAGGAAAGAATAAAAAATGCATAAGAAACAGATCCCTTCATACAGACCGTGACCATGTACCTACAGAAAGAACTTGTCGGAGTAAAATATGAAGGCTACCAGATGACCGAAGGAGGTCTGCTCACTTACAGAAGCAGATTTTATATTCCATATTGTGACAACTTGAAGAGGTTCATACAGGATGAACTACATAAAAGACCCTATTCTGGTCATCCAGGATACCAAAAGATGATCACGGCCACTGGGAGACAATTCTATTGGCCTGGAATGAAGAAATACATAGCCAAGTACTTGGCCAAATGCATAGAGTGCCAACAGGTTAAAGCAGAACACCAACACCCAGCAGGATTATTACAACCTCTACCAATCCCAGAATGGAAATGGGAAACCATCTCCATGGATTGCATCACCAGATTACCAACATCGACCAAACAGAACGATGCCATTATGGTAGTGGTGGATAAATTGAGCAAGTCTGCCCATTTCATCCCTGTCAAATCCACTTGCAAAGAAATCAATATTGCCCAGGTATTCATGCAGGAGATATTCAGATTGCATGGTATGCCGAAAGAGATCGTGTCTGGCAGAGACACAAAATTTACTTCTAACTTTTGGAAATCATTGATGGCTGGTTTAGAAACCAAATTTTTGTTTAGCACCGCCTATCACCCTGAAACCGATGGACAAACAAAAAGAGTGAACCAAATACTTGAAGACATTCTAAGAATGCATGTAATGCATCAACCCAAGAAGTGGGAAGACTACCTACCACTGGTAGAATTCGCCTACAACAACGGCTACCAAGCATCCTTAAAGATGAGTCCCTTCGAAGTCCTCTATGGAAGACCATGTAACACTCCAGTCAGCTGGAGTAATCCCGTAAACAAGATTTCTTTTGGACCCAACATGTTGAAAGAAATGGAACAACAGGTGACTCAGATAAAACAAAACCTAAAGGTCGCTCAGAACCGATAGAAAAGTTATGTCGACCAAAAGAGAACTCCAAGAGAGTTCAAAATAGGAGATCATGTATATCTCAGGGTTAGGCCCAGGAAAAGTCCCCTGAAAATGGGAGCTTGTGCCAAGTTAGCACCTCGGTATTGTGGACC
>JASDQU010687875.1:60320-76131 GCA_032191745.1 Picea mariana
AAAGGGATGTTTATGTTGTAATATTCAACTAATCAACCTGTAAGAGGATCTATAATCTAACTGAGAAGCAATACAATTAACAATTTGAGAGAAGAGAAGAGAAGAGGAATAATCAAAGTAATGTAATTCTCATTAACTTGTAGAAAGGAAGTGTCGATTAGGCCATCGCGAGAATCAATAGGTCCAAATGCAATGTAAGGATACACAACTCGAAGACACCACCTAGGATTTCAAGAATGATTTTACAATAGTTTCCACACCTCTATCCTGGAAGACAATGTTTCTCTTGAAAGGGGAGGGCATGTTAGGGCCCTACACTAAGCTCCCTACTTTGACTTACACAGGAGTTAGTAATTAATGGAATATGCCTTCCTCTTTGAATAAGGTCCATTAGGTAGTTAGTTGGTAATTAATTAAAGTAAAAGGGTCTTATTGTTAAATAATGCCCATTAACTAGTTGTACTCATTAGTGATGGAAGCACAAGTAGTTAATATTTTCTAGAGAAACTATTTATAGAGCTAGTAGGCTATGGAATGTTTTGTGAAGTGTCGTTATTGTATTGGAGATTTTCTCAAAGGGTTGTCCCCTTGAAGAGGCCCATGAACATTGCTCTTTATTTTCTAGATGATCAATAAAAGGGTTATATTCCGCAAGTTCTATGATATTATCTCTCTTATTTACTTTTCTACAGTTTATATTTATTGAAAATCGTTCAATAATCATTTTTTTTGTTGGTGAAGTTCATTACAAAACCTCCTTGAGCAAGGAAAGTGATAAAAATAGAGAATCAATGGAGATCCAAGACCACGTGAAAGATATAATATACTAGTCTATAAAGAGAAATTAGAGATCTTGTTCAAATAGATGAGAGGAAGGAAATGAGGAGGAGGAGGAACATATTATACACATTTATTTGTTAGGGCCTATCAAAAGGCAATCCATAATGTGTGCATATAGAATTGGGCTCATGATTGTGGAACTATGGGTGTTGATTCCCTAATTGTAGGGGGAAAAAGAGTCAACCACAGGTGTTAAGGCTAAAACAAGCCTTGTGTTCCATAGGTAAAATGGACAATAACATAAATATGAGGGACATATGTGGTATGATAAACATTACTAAGTTTAAGTAGGAGATAAAAAAGACTAATAAATCTGCCAATGTTGACAAAATTTAATGCATAAAATAGAGCATGTTTTCCAAAAAGGGTGGCATCTATGGTCCCATAGGTGACTTTCTAAAAATTTTGGGAAATACGTGGGTGAAAGGAGTCCCAACAATGCCCAAATATGTTAGAGACCAACTCAAATGAGAATTTGTGTGGATGAACTTGATCAACTAAGGCATGGGACAAAGACAAAGACTGTGGGAGACACCCTAATGATTTGAAAGTAATAAAGTAAGGCCCTAAACCTTGGTTAGAGAACCCTAGTCATCTATTCATACCATACTAGTGTGTAGGAGTCCTTGTACTTTTATTAGAGTGATATTTGGTAGCTAATCAGTGATATAAAGATCTATATTGAAAAGGTTCATGCATCATTGTTGGCACAGGGGCAGACCCAAGGTTCAACGCTACAACAGTGCACCAACAAAACCCTAACTACCAACCCTTTCGGAAACACCTGCGAAGAAGATGAAGTCTCACCCGAGGTAGAGGCAAGGGTGGTTGCAGGACTCCAGTGTCTGCAACCTTAGATTAGACACAGATCTGTGACTGTAACACCTTAACAGGGCACTTAGCAGTTATAGTTCATCAATATCCAATCTTAGTTTACAATGCAATTAAACCCTAATTACAGAGCATTGAAGTATTTAACAAGATCTACTATATTCAAGCACTAAGCACATCCACATAGGCCAGATCCATACTATTAAGCACATAGCATTAACATATCTATCTACCATTCATCTATATTGAAGAACTAAGAAAGTTAACATATAAACACATCAATACATCACACAAAGCAGAGCAACATAGCATGTATGTGGTTCACCCCCATCCTGGGGCTACGTCCACCAAATCTTTGTCTTCTTTATTAGCTTATTCAATCAGTTACATGCACAGAGCCACAAAAACCCTACTCCGTAGAAGACAGGAGATGTGTGCACCTCGCTAGATCCTCCTTCCCCGGGCTAGGTTACAGCACTAAGCCTCTTCTCAATCTCTTACACTTGCTTGCACTGAGCTGTGCAAGCCTCATACAGTATGCACAAAATCAATCTCCACTCAGCACTTAGCACTTTTGATCACAGAGATCAAACTCACTTCCTACATCACCTAGCTCTCTATTTATACTTTACAAAATAGGCCTAAGAATGGGTAAACCCATGGGCCGACATCCCCATACCCATTACATAATATCAAATCCCAAAAAGGGCCCTAAAAGGGTCCAAAATCCCACAATATTCACTTTGCCTTACGCTCCGCCTTCGACAACCTGTCGAAGTCCCAAAAATAGGTCAAACCTAACCAAGGATCCTCAAAACTTGGTCAAGGGCCAATAGGCCCCCAACACTCACATGTGACTCATCCCGAGTCACTCTGATCTGGGTAGCTCAGTTTTAAAAGCCTCGAGCTTGGCTTGAGCTGCTTCGACTTGTTGTTGTGCCACGACCTCATGTTCAGCGAAATCTTATATGATTTCTTCGTTGACAGGTCCCTCTAGGCGTTGTTCAGCTACAGTGACAAATTGCTCCAGTTATTCTCCTCAGCCTTCGATCTCTGTGAATAGTTGATAAGCTTGATCCTATACAGGTTGGAGCCTCTAAGTCACTTCCATGACTTTTCTCTAAATGGTGTGGACCTACTATTAGGCAGTGCGCTGCTCTTGGGATCGCTTCATCCTTTCAACAACTGACAGGATTCAACTGCGCCTGTATTGTTTCTTCTTGATACTTCACCTCTTGAAGCTGTGACTCCAGTGTCTTCAGTTCTGGATTCTCAGTGAGTCGCTCATATGTCTAGAAACTGTGACCACTCAATTTCTTACATTCCATGGCAAGGCCCTCGATTATTTCAACTATTCTTCAAGATGTTGCTTCTCTTTGATCCCTTACATCCTGCGGAGTGTCGGGCACTATGCGGAGCTCTAAGTCTGCTATTTGTTGTTGTAGTTGTTGAATAGCTTCTGTGAGTTTCTCTACTTGATGTGTGACTTGGTCTTCTACCTGTGGTTCTAAGGTTGTCACAGAGCGAAGTTCTTTGTTGACTGCTTCTTTCACTTTGGGTTGCACTATGAGCAATTGTTCCTTTTCTTGCTGAATATGTGCATTATCCTTTTCAAACTTCATTTGGAGAGAAACCTTCTTCTTCTCTGCAAGTCGGCGTTGTTCTACGAGTACTCCTTGCACTTGCTTCAAGGCCTAGGTGGCTTTTTCTGTTTCTTCTTGTGCTCAACGAAGGCGAGCTTCAGTTTCATCTGCTAGTCGACGGAGTTGGGCTGGCTCATCTCCCAACTCTGGTTCTCCCGATGGCAAGGGTACAGTGGACATTACGCGACTGGACTGAAGGGCCTGTTGTACTCCTCGAAGTTCGACCTCAATTATGTCGTACATTTCCTCCTAATTGGCTTCTTTTTTCTCCACAATTTCCTACGAGGCATCATTTAGGGCTGCTATGATGAAGTCAAAATCATCAGTAGTGAGTATAGTCTGCATCTTGGTCATGGTGGCTTTGGATTTATTCTGGGAAGAAGGTTTCAGGGGAGAAACCTTCCTCTTCTTCAGGGTATTGGTCTCATCTCTAGGCGATGTTAGTTCGCCTTGTTTCTGTCCAGCTTCTTTTCCATTTATCTCTTCTATTTTGTCATCAACCCCTCGGTCAGGTGATACTGAAGCAGTCTTTCCTGAGGCATTGCTTAAGTCTTGGACCTCTTCGGTCTTCTTCCTTCTGTTGGGTCCAGGTGTATCATGTTCTTTGTGCATGGTCTCTAGGCTGTCAGGGTCAGATATCTCTGAAGGGTCTGCGAGAATAAAGAGGTTTGTCGACTAGTCCTTAGTGATCTCCTCAAGGTCCTCTTCCGTGAGCTTGTAGTATGACTAAAACTCCTCCTTATGCTCATCTGCTTGCGTTGTAATGTAGATGAAGTGTCGATCTGCGCAAAACTTCATCAAGGTTTGGAACCTCTGTAGGGTGTTCGAATTCATGCGAGGTTCAACTTCGATGGCTCTTTTCAGATTGAGTACCAAAGCGTGGTGAACTTCGCATCAAGTGGCTCGAATGGTTCGATGTCCGGGAAGGTCGCACCTTCCAAAATTTCCCAAGCAACAAATGCGATGAGGATCAGGAGCCAGCTAAAATGGAATTCATAGCCCCGATCCTGTGCTTCACGGTAGTCCAGTTCAAGATGATTAACTAGGTACTTCGCCCAGTTCATCTGTAGACCTTCCACGCACTTCCCTGTAAGGTCAATGACAAATCCTATGACCTGCATGAGTCAGTTCTTTCGTACTAGCGTCCCTGCAATTAACTGATATGCTAGGCGCACTGTGCCATTCTATATGGAGGCTACCTTGTAGACTAAAGTCCCCTTCTCAACATCACCATATGTATCCTTGATCTCTTGTGCTAGTGCGTGATTTGTGGATTTTCCTGGATAGAAGTCATGTGGATCACGTCCTTGCATACTCAATCCTGTGATCCTATGGATCAACGTCGGATCGACTATTATACGACGATCGAGCCATAAGTAGCCACCATGGTAACATGAAAGTAGTAGCTTGACACAAGCGTTAACTTCCTGGTGCCTTCCAAAGTGTGGGATTTTCATTACATTCAACAGGGTGGACTGCACGAGGTTCTTCATCCACGGCTGGGCGATTATCTTCGAATTCTTCCCCTTCATCTTGGTCAAGTATTTGTACGGGGCGAGCATGCTATGGTTCTTGCGTTCTCCGAGGTTGAAGTCGCTGAACTTAAACGTTGTGATCTTGTCCTGTTGTTCTCTTACTGCGTGTATCCCCTTCGGGAGGTACGCAGTAACCATGGTGTACTCAAAATCTGTTGGCACACTATCTCGACTCACCGCACCGGCTAGAGGCGAGATGTAATCGGGAAATATGGTCAGGATCAGCTTCGCATTTTCTAGGTCATCTATGTGCTTGGTTCTATTGTCTGTTGTTGGTCGGGATGACTCGGATCCGCGAGAAGTCAACGAAGAGGCTTGCACTCCTCTCGTCGACGACACTTGTACACCCACAGAAATTACTCTTTCATACATTACTCTTTCAATCATGAGGTCAATGAGTACCTCATTTACAGATTCTTCAACTGCGCTAATTTCTTCGGATATACAAGCTCGTGGTCGAATCTCTTGAGTTTGAAGAGTAACTAATCAATGCAATGGGACGGATGGTGATAGAGCGATGATCACTGTGTAGAATCAACTAATCTACGAGCTTAGATTCATGGTTAGCAAAAGTGTTCTCGGTCCAAGCTTCAACAGAATAAATAGATAACGAAGAAACGAATCTCTCCAAAGGGAGAGAAGCCTCCATTAACTTAGTTTTGTCCGTTACGACGCGGTCCCAATGGTCTGATGGTGAGTTGTCTGACCATAAATTCCTTTCTACCCATTCGGGGTGTCGTTCTAATGGTTATACTGTTCCCAATGGCTATATTTCTTCGCTATGGAGAAGTGTCATGTGACGTTGTTCTGATATCCCGACGAAGTTCCTGTTTTGTAAATTTTCCCTTTGCGAAGTTCCCTCTGAACCCTTTTGTAACTTTTCGATCTTTTCTCTCTTCTTGCTGGGCTTTCGAGCCTTCTTTCTGGTGAGATTCATCTCATTATTCTTCTTTCCATTCTGATTCTTGTCTTCTTTTGGCATAGTAACTTCGCGCTGTTGAGATTCTTTCCTAAGATTCAAGAGTAATACTTCTTCTCTATCTAGGATAGGTACTTCAGTCTTCTTGCAAATCTTCTTGTGTTCTTGCAACTTTGACATCCAAGTCTCTGGTCCTAAGTAGCTTTGATATGTTCTCATGTTCTTTAATCAGCTGTGCGATCCTTCTAGTCATGAAATCTTTCAACTCTTGCTTCTTCTACTCTAAGACTTCTTCTTCCTTCTTTCTGGCCCGATCTCTTTCAATCCAAGGTTTTCCTAGTAACATAGCAAATCAGTTGTTGTTCTCAGTAAATTTAACAACCTCAAAATCTTCCTCTGTTGAAGTTCCATTGGCATTCATAGATATCTAGGTGAGCTTTCCATATAGGGTTATCATTTTTCTTCTGAATAATCCTATTCCTCCCAATTAAGGAATCATAGCAGGCTCATAGTCATGATATTCACCTGGGTTTCCTCATCCAGAACACAATCAATGTCAAAGTATCATATTCTTGCTTCAATGCACTCTTTTTCTTTGAAGATCTCTGATAAGATGATATGTCGGTGGTCATTCAGGGTTTCTTTCATCTGTAGCAATACTTTCTCTGATTCTTTCTAGGGTTCTGCCATAATCTCAGTTTCTGGATCTGCCTTAGGGTTTTCTTGGTTAATATTCATTCTTTCAACCTTAGCAATCATTCTAGGGCAATCCAAGACTTCATGGTCCATAGCTCTACAACAAAGACAACTAGATCTTCTACCAAAGCATTCCTTAGCCAGATGTATCGGTCTTCTGCAACTGTAACAAAGGGTTAATCCTCATTTTCTTTTAAATGATCCCCAACCTTTCTTGTACTGCGCACTAGGATCATAGTAGCTAACCTACAAAAAATCTTTCTAGGATCCTGCATCCATTTGTTAGTCCAAACATTCTCTCTATGCATAGGTATAACATATCTTCCAGTATTCTTATCAGATCTACTCATATCAAATCTTCTTTCATCTATCAGTGCCCTAGTTTTCAAGCTAGGACAGATCTTATCAAACATATCTAGATCCATACTTTAGAAACAAAAATTTCCACTAATATTATCTTCAGTAGAGCACAAAGTTTTCAAATCTAAAACTTTTCACTATTCTTACCTTTATCAGAGCACATAGCTTGCAGATCTTAGCTCTTTAAGAAAAAATTCTCACTTTTACCTTTCTCAGAGAACAAAGCTTTCATATCTTACCTCTTTTCTTTAGATCTGACCCTTCTTCTTAGCACATAGCTTCATAGGTCAAGTGGAATGATGCACAATAGGGAAATAGATCTATGCATGGAGCTTTCACAGTTTCAGGTCGGATCTTCGCATAGAGCTTCTTCTTCCTCAGTTCCCAGCAATCACAGTTTCAATCATGACAACAGAACCATTTGTTGTCACAGGGGCAGACCCAGGGTTCAACGCTACAACAACGCACCAACAAAACCCTAACTACCGGCCCTTTCGACAACACCTGCGATGCAGATGAAGTCTCACCTGAGGTAGAGGTCGGGGTGGTTGCAAGACTCCAATGTCTACAACCTTAGCTCGAACACAGATATGTGAGTGTAACACCTTAACAGGGCACTTAGAAATTATAGTTCATCAATATCCAGTCTTAGTTTACAGCGTAGTTAAACCCTAATTATAGAGCATTGCAATATTTAACTAGAACTACTATATTCAAGCACTAAGCACATCCACATAGGCCAGATCCATACTATTAAGCACATCCACATAGGCCAGATCCATACTATTAAGCACATAGCATTAACATATGTATCTACCATTCATCTATATTGAAGCACTAAGCAAGTTAACATATAAACACATCAATACATCGCACAAAGCAGAGCAACACAGCATGTACGTGGTTCACCCCCACCCTGGGGCTACGCCCACCAACTATTTGTCTTCTTTATTAGCTTCTTTAATCAGTTACATGCACAGAGCCACAAAAACCCTACTCCACAGAGGACAGGAGATCTATGCACCTCACTAGATCCTCCTTCCCCAGGCTAGGTTACAACACTAAGCCTCTTCTCAATCTCTTACACTCACTTGCACTGAGCTCTGCAAGCCTCATACAGTATGCACAAAAGCAATCTCCACTCAGCACTTGGCACTTTCGATCACAGAGATCGAACTCACTTCCTACATCGCCTAGCTTTCTATTTATAATTTACAAAATAGGCCTAAGCATGGGTAAACCCATGGGCCGACATCTGCATACCCATTACATAATCTCGAATCCCAAAAAGGGCCCTAAAAGGGGCCGAGATCCCGCGATCTCCACTTCGTCTTGAGCTTCGCCTTTGACAGCCTGTCGAAGTTCCAAAAATAGGTCAAACCTGACCAAGGATCCTCAAAACTTGGTCAAGGGCCAACAATCATTCTATGACTAGTACAATGTTTAAATTCATACACTACACAATTAATGTAACTCATGACAATAACCATAAAACTATAATGCTTCAAACCCTACAAAAATTGCAAAGAGAGGAGGGACTCATGTAGTCGTGACCTACCAAGTGTACCATAGTGCAAACCAACTTGTGTGCTTTAGATGCACTAAAAAAACATTAACTTGGAAGTCACATACTCTCTACAAACCTTCACCCTCCCTCTTTACATCTCGAGGCACTTTCCATAAGCCAATATTGAAGATAGTGTAACTTTCATATCATTTGTAACACTTACCGGGTAAAAATATATATTTTTACATTTGTTTAAATTTAATAATAAAGTAAACTAAATAATAATAATAATGAATAATTATCTTTCTCTCTCTTTCTCACATACCAAAAAGAGTGCTAAATCCATCTTAACTCCAACCTTATTAAGTGTTGTTGTTGAATCAAATCCCTTAGTATACAAAAGTTTCCTCCAATTTTGTTCAGTATAAAAAAAAATTGTCTAACAAAAATTGATACTTCACACCGATTCATAAATCCAAAGTTAAAATAAATTTACATTAATAATATCATTAAATACTAACAATATAATGCCTTGATGATAAATCATCATAATGTGTAATCAAACCAATGTTGATAATCACATGCTTTATAACTTGTATCTCAGTGAAATCACCTATTTATGTTGTCTAAGGTGCATTTTTTAATACATCAATTAATTGTTTTATGAAAAACTACTGTAATGCTCAAATTATATAAATTCAACTACTTAAATTTACAATTCTAATAATTTATAATCAAATTTCAATCGAATTAAATGTAGAAAATATAACTAAAAAAAACCAAAACCAAAACATAGAACGTTTAAACTACACTTACTTACACTTACTTATCTTTATGGTTCTATCATATAAATGGGTTAAAGATGTACTAAATCAATATGGGGATAGGTGCCTCTTTAATTGGTCCAAAATTCACTAAATCAATATGAGGATAGGTGCCTCTTTAATGAAATCAATAAGATAGTAATATGATTGGAGCACAATAACCTCCCAAAATAGTTAATCTAAACGTACTGTAAAAGAATGTGTCACCAAGTTACTGTAGAGTCAAACTTTTGTGACATGAAATGACCTGTGATCAACTTATTCTAGAGTCAAACTTCTGTAACATGAAATTTCCTCGAAGGGTCAAAGCACAACAAAAGAGACTCATCGAAGGGTCAAAGCACAACTCCGCATGGACGGCCTGCCACTCACGATCATTCAGCGCAGCCCACACACAATCAAGGCGCAGATGCATTGGTACATATCGTCCTCTTCATATAAATCGCAACAATATGCTACAACCTTAAATTGTTTTTAAAATGAAGGCCATGCTACAACCTTAAATTGTTTTTAAAATGAAGGCCATGCTATACTCTTACTTTATTGGGCAGTGGTCACACGGTCACACCAAACGTAAATTCCATGGGAATGGACCGCTTATACACACCTGCTACTGACGATCTTTCAGAGCAGCCCACACAGATTTAAGGGGCAGATACATTTGTAGATATGGTGCCTGAATGAATGTTCGTCAGCCATGACGTTAGTCATATCGAAACCTATATAAACCCATAAGGCAATACAGTATGAATTTATCAAGCATTCATATCGATCAGCCTGTTTTTCCAAATCGATGGAGCTCATTCACTACCATTGTAGAAGAAGAGGACACTAATCACGATGGCAGGCAAAGAAAACACAGAAGAACACCAATCAATGCAGCAGATCCCATTGATAACACCTTATCAGCTGGGTCCCTTCGGCTTGTCTCACAGGTATCAATCATCATTCTTCTGTTCTCCCTTTTCTCATTCATCTTGACGCATTTTGGTAACATAGTTTAAGTAGCTAATACTGGAAAGAGGTTTGGCAGGGTGGTTTTGGCACCATTAACCAGAATGAGAGCCTTCAAATGCACACCCCAACCGCAGGCAATCCTATACTATTCCCAGAGAACTAGCCCTGGAGGTTTTCTCATTGCAGAAGCTACTGGCGTCTCCGACTCTGCCCAAGGGTAGGGAAACATTTTGTTTGTCACAGTAGTTATAATAAGCCAAGTGATTGTTATGAACCTTTCTTTATTAGAAGCCCAAATGATGATGACCATGATGAAGTGTGCAACTGACAGGTACCCGAATACACCTGGAATATGGACGGAGGAGCAGGTGGAGGCGTGGAAACCCATTGTCAATGGCGTCCACCTGAAAGGAGGCGTTTTCTTCTGTCAGATTTGGCACACTGGAAGGGCTTCCCATGTGGGTAAGTATCTATGCTTTGCATTGCATCGCTATCCAATTATTACTTTGACGAATCTGTGTGGACTGGATTCTGTAGACTTGCTTCCAAAGCATGATTCCCACTAAAATGCCACAGTTTGTTGGCTTCAGTTGGCCATGGGTTCTCATAATGCAAATGGGTAGTGACAACTCTTAGTCTATTGCCCTAATAGCATTGGCTCAGGTTTTTCGTAGAACATTAGCTGTCAGTTTCTTTGAATTGAGATGGCTGAGTAGCTCTATGAAATGCAGATTATCAACCCAATGGCCAGGCTCCCGTTTCATCAACAGATCGAAAATTATCGGGACAGGTTGTCTTACCCAACAGCAGAGATGTTGCAGATTATTCCACTCCTCGAGCTCTAAAAATTGACGAGATTCCCCAGATTATTAATGACTTCCGTCTTGCTGCCAGAAATGCTATCAAAGCAGGTGACACTTCTTCAAGAAATCGTAAATTTGGCCTTAGGATATTTGCACGCATAGTACATATGTTACAGGAACTGTCTTTATCCAAGGAAGATCTCGAGTTGTTTTTCCTTGATAGACCACAGGGCATTTCTTTAGGCATTCTCTTTTTTTTTACCTTATATATATATATAGAGAGAGATAGAGTACATTAATAACGCTGAATATAACGGAACCGAATCGAATCAAATTGCCATTCCATCAAAATATAGACTTTCGTCAGATGAATATGGAAGTGCTACCTTTTTCATTCATATTTTTGATGGTTTTGATGGTGTTGAAATTCATAGTGCTCATGGATATCTTCTTGACCAATTTATGAAAGACAGCATAAATAACAGGACCGATCAGTATGGTGGGACAGTGGAGAATCGATGCAGGTTTACATTGGAGGTTGTTGAGGCAGTGGCAAATGAAATTGGAGCGGAACGAGTGGGAATACGTCTGTTTCCATTTGCAGCTTTTTTTGAATCCAGTGACTCAGATCCTGAGGCGCTTGGGCTTTACATGGCGGAGGCTTTAAATAAATATAACATCCTGTATCCCCACTATGTAGAACCCAGAATCGTATTAACTTCATTTGAACCAGTTGCAACAAACAAGAGTTTGTTTCCAATGAGGAGGGCATTCAAGGGATCTTTCTTAGTTGCGGGAGGTTATGATAGAGAAGATGGAAATGAAGCAATTGCAAGCGGTAAGGCTGATCTTGTAGTTTATGGTCGATTTTTCCTGGCCAACCCAGATTTGCCAAGAAGATTTGAGTTAAATGCTCCTCTCAACAAATACAACAGAAATACTTTTTACATACCCGATCCTGTAATTGGTTACACAGACTATCCATTCCTAAAGTGAACTATCCATGGAAATAACTTCAATCGCATTGGAAAACCCTTCCTTGTTGCTATTATTTTCCATAATTAGATAGGGTTTATCAATCTTTTATAATACCTCAAACAAATAAGAAAGGTATCTATGTTTTCACTACTTATTTCCTTCTTATCAATGTGGCATATTGTTTAAGGAGAGGATATTTAGCCATTGAAGCAATGTAGTTATTGTTTAAAAGTGGGGGTTATTTAGTATATATCGTTATGGAATTTATTTAGAGTAATCTTGTTTTGAGGTGGAGGATATTTAGCCATTGTTTTCTGATTTAGGATTTTCAATGTACTCAATGTTGGAAGGTGGAAGATATATAGTTATTATTTTAAAGTCTAGAAATTTGTGTATTGATGATATAAGATTTGTATATACTACAAGAAATCTTCCATATCAATAAGAGAATATGAATGTTTAATAAACATCAAATTATATATGGGTGGATTAAAATGGCTGTACACTTTTCCTATTTAAAAAACAACATACATAACATCATTGCTCAACACTGATTTCTCTATTTTAACATTAAGTTATCATTAATCATTGCTCAAAGTTGATTTTTTTGTTTTATTACTAAGTATCAATCTACATTGAGCTGTCCAATCTCTATTTTTGGCAAGAATACTAGGTTTTTAAGTACCATGCATAATTCTTTCCACCATATACTTGTGCATGAGTTTATAGTTAGTTATAGGAAATTCAATCCCTTGCTTTTGTGATTAAAACAAGTAATGTATTTATAATGAAATTGTTTTCTTTGAATGTTGTATAGTGAGTGTTTTTTTTAATATTTGGAGAGCATCATCCCATTTTTTTTGTGATACATTGTTATATGAAATTATGACTAATAAAACATTATGATTGTCATAAGAAATTATTAGAGTTTTTTTTATTACATCATTTTCTCATTTCTGTCTATCTAGTTTAAGATGTGCTAATATTTTCAATTTTATACATTGTTATATGAAATTATGACTAATAAAACATTATGATTGTCATAAGAAATTATTAGAGTTTTTTTTATTACATCATTTTCTCATTTCTGTCTATCTAGTTTAAGATGTGCTAATATTTTCAATTTTATTTAAAATGTTTTTTGTCTTTAACTAAAAAAATAATAATTTCTTAATCAGAATAAAGAAAAGAGGTTACATTTTGCAAATGATACAAGAGAATTTCATTAGATCTTGGAAGATGAACTTGAATGCATCTAGAACAACAAATGTTAATATTAGATATTAGTATACATTTTATTTTTGTCCCTTTGTAAAATAGTTCTCAATCTTGTTTTTTCTTTTCCTTTTCTTCTTTTTAATCACATGGCACTAGAGAAGAGTCCACAATGGAAAATGGTAATGCAAGAATTATATAAGAAAATATTTCAAAGATATCCCAAACTATGAATTCACATAAGACAAACAACATATTAAAAAATAACAACACTAAATAAGGATAAACCTAAATTTTAAAACCTCCACTATCAATCACTCAAAATCATTTTTGTTAGTACACATACAAGAGACTATGTTTATACCATAAAACTAGAAGGTACTATGTTTATACCATGAAACTAGGAAGCACTAGATCTTCAATGATACTGGAGAGAAACTACTTCTTGTGAATCTATCATCTTCACTCTCTAAGTCTTTATCTAGCAAATGCACTCCTCAAAAGTTCAAGGCTACTAGTTTTTTCATGAATTATAAATTACAAGGTCATTCTTGATTCAAGCTGAACTTTACAACCTTAAGAATCCACATCCAACACATGACCCACTCTTTTGATAGGGGAACAACCCCCTATCAAAACGATACAATCATTAATAACCAAACTAAAGGTTACACACGTCACTCCAAGTATTACATTCATATATGATCCAAGAGGATCCAAGAATGCTCATAGAGATCCAAAATAATCCAGAACACTTACAGAGGTCTAGGAGGATCCATAAATGATCAAATTTAAATCATATCAAATTATCTCAAAAACACCATCAATGTGTAGATCTCGGTGATAAATTTCCAATGAAACAAAAATTGCCTCAAACGAAGTTCGTATGCAAAATTTATGGTTGGTCAAAATTCAAGTCAAACTAGGGGAAAAGTCAAAATGAAAGAGATCCAAAACGGTGACATGTGTCCCCACTGCAAGGATGACATGTGGCCTGATCGTACGCTGACTAGGCAAGGGAATTGGAAAATCATACATGTTATGTGGACAAACAACAAGTTGACAAGTGGAAATGATAGCCCAATGAGAGGTTTCCATGTGGCAGACTCCCATTGGCCAATTATGGTTTATGCATATCAAAATTATATGGGAGTCGACGGGGGTCGAACCCGTGACCTCCCATAAACCTTACACAAGCCTCCACTACCAATACGCCACACACATAGGACTTAACCTTATATGGAATCATTTGTATTTAAGTTTGATTAAAGGTTTGAATGGTGGCAAAAGGGCCAATGGACTAAGCCTTCAACGCTTGGTAATATAACCATGTGCCAAGATTTGCAAAGGGCATTAAACTATATGCCACCACATTTTTCAACAACCATACTATATATAATATGGTTCAAACTATATAAAACAATGTTACAACAAAACATTATATAAAGTGTGTTCGACGGGGTTCGACCCTGTGACCCACTATACAATATTCAAACCACTTAGCCATTGCACCATTGGCGAATTACGTTATGGAGGTTCCACCTAAATTGATTTTAAGTTGATTCTATGGTTAACATAAAGGACAGAGCTCGGTCGAACCCATGACCTATATAATGGGTGCAGATCCCAAGACCAAGGACAAACATCGCAATGTTGGCTTAGAGTCCAAGTTGTGCATGGATCCAAAGTCCAAGGTACTGTACTAATGCATTATATTGAGTGCAAGAAGAGAAGCCTAATGTGGTGTGTCTCGACATGCATGCCATGAGATATGTTGACTGCACATAAGCAACTTTATACTCATTTTTCTCGTTTTTTCGATTGGAATTCAATGGTGATGTTATTTTTGTGCTAAGAGGTCATTTTTAAAATTATTAGTCCACATTTCTATTAATGAGCAATATAGTGCATCATTTGGCATGTAAAGAGGGTAAAATTGAGCCAGTTCAGAATATGGTCGACATTATACTCAAATTTCTCATCATTTCTCAAGTAATTCAATGGTAAACCCATTTTCTAAGTTTGAGCAGTGAAATTAAAGAGAGACCGCAAAATTGGTTTTTGTAAGTCCACATTGTAATGTAATTTGACATTTTGAGATGATGAAGAACATTCTTACTATCTAAGAGGACTTGAAGATTGTTAATGTTTATGCCATTATTATATTTCTTTGCATTTCATTAGATAAGGGCATAATAAGAACAAGATCACTGAGAAATACACATTCACAAGAGACATAACATTTATCCTGGGAAACCCTCTAGGGGAAGAAAACCCAGCAAAAACTTCCTTATCATAAATAGCTTATACAATGTTTAAGAGATAACTCAAACCAATACAGAAATTCCTCCCCAAGAGATGCACCACCCTTCTTCTCCTCTCTCCAACAGGTAATTGCAGCTTGCCTCATAATAGAATAAGCAAGTGAAGTGTGTCTAAGAAGTGAGGCGCTAGCCTCTTATTTATATTAATTCTGGCATGTGTGAAGAGTCACCATCTGGCAGGGTCGACCTCTCACACTGGGTGGGTAAACCCACCTTTAATTAATTCTGGCCCTTCCATTATAACTAATGGGGCCGACTTCTTATTCTGCACTTTGTAATTGTCCGATGACCAATCCGCAAAAGTGGATTTGGTCCTTATACAATTACCGACATGATTAATCCTCAATGGGGATTAATCCAATAACAACAATAATAATAA